>OZ038321.1:26487416-26759258 GCA_964035795.1 Pterobdella sp. o SKG-2022
ATATATATATATATATATATATATATATATATATATGCTGATTGTGCACATTTAGCCTAATGAATGACCTCTCAAAAAAAAAGATCCTTTCAGCTTAATAATTACAACAAGATTTAAAGTTGTTTCAAATAAAAAGCTTTGATACCTTTTGACCTCGTTCACGTGTCCATGCTCACTTCATGCTTTTTGATAAGATTGTATTTATTGAAAATTAAATTTGAAGAATAAATAAATCTAAAAACTGCCTCAACTTTGAGTCTATAGCAAGAATAACTGAATAAAGTCATAAGATTTTTTTTACAAAATTCTCTCATGTTACATGCTGAATGCTTCAATTTATATTTGTAAACCAATTATTAGAAAGTTGATAACCTATATTAGTTTAGTTTTTCCTCTTGCATCCTTGGGAGCATAGGGTTGCAGATAACCTATATACGAAATTTCATTTATTTCTCTTTGATAAATAGTCATAAAAATAATAATTACTCCTTCAATCGAATTACTCCACAAAAACTAACCAGAAACAACTACGGTTGATTGAAAACAATACACCAGCACCCATATCAGTAATACTACTATCATACATCCATGATTCACAGGTGGAGTTGCATCCATACCTGCAGCAGAGCAAACTGCTTAAGTTCTGTAATGACCATGCCATCGTCATGACCGCCTACTCTCCATTGGGTAATCCTGGCAGGCCGTGGTCAGTAGTTGTTATTATTATTCTTATTGTTATTATTATCCGTTTTTTATTATTTTGAATTTTACTCGTGAACAATTCTTTTATAAAATTTGAGTTGAGTCTCAGATGAATAAATTTGAATCAATCACATGAATATACGACAGACACAAAATTGTGAACATACTCAGTACTTCATTATATTTTGAATAAAAATTTTGTACAAGGATCATTTGCGCCACTCTACACACCATACCCAGTTTAACCACAAACCCACGTTCAAAAGCTAAATCATTAGGGCTGAGAAAGGAGAGAAGCTATTGTTGGAGGATGAAGTACTGGTGGCTCTGGCAAAGAAGAAAAAAAAAAGTGTGGCGCAGGTGATTCTAAGGTGGATCTGCCATCGAGGAGTCGTGCCACTTGCCAAGAGCACTACTGCCCAGAGGATTCAAGACAACTTCCAGGTTTTGATATTTTTTGTTGTTTTTCAAGTACAATGGTTGAAGAAATTTGTATGTTTTCAAGGCTGAAGCTTATAATGAGACTGAATTGATCAAGAACAATTTTTTTTTGCCTAATTTAATGTTTCAATAATATTTTTTTGATCTAAAATTGATAAATAAACAAACTAAATAATGTTTGAAGTATCAAATCGAATCTTCAGCTAGCCTCAATCACATTTTTCTTTGGGTCTTAACGCCACAATGACTACGCAACTTGAACCCACATTTGAGACGATGGTCTTATTAAGTTAAATAATTGAAAATTTTTATGAATCCATCATAGTTTCAATGATTTATTATTTATATTTTGCTGTTCGAAACGACTGGTATAATCATCTGAAAGTGGTTCATAACACCAGTTCTGGCTTCGTCACCACCCTGCTTGGGCTAGCAAGAATATCATTCTACTAACTCCCATATGAATGTACTGCCAATCGAGTTCTGAAACTGCACCAATAAAATGATATTAAGCATTGGAAAATATGATTAGTGAGAGAGTAATCGACACAGTTGGGTGCTCAACCTCTTCGTATCAGACCTTCATATGCTTTTTTGTTCATGTTTCAACGTTATGATTGAGTATATTTTCGCAAATAATTTTCAGATCTTTGATTTCGACCTGAGTGAGGCAGAAATGAATGAAATTTCAAAACTCGACCGTAATAAACGTTACTGCCTTCCGTCCGACTTCTACCCGTTAGTTCCTTGTTTTTGTTATTCATTTCCAAATGGTTCATTACCCGACTTATTGATTGGTTATTTGAGGAATTAATGACGTTGTGTAAAACAGTTTTTATTGATTACAACACTTTAAATATATTTAATTAGTATATATAATTAAATATAAATTTTAAATATATAATTTTGTAAAACGTAAATTTTTTAGACAATTCGACTGGACTAAAATCCCACATTATCCTTTCAACATCGAATTTTGAGTTGAGACACACCTAGACATGATCAAAAACCCGCTATTAAGCTAAAACCTATTTTTTCAAGCATTCGCAATCGTTTTGTTTTTAACCAGTGCCTTGAAAACATTTAGTAGTCTTACATGGGTAGCTTTTATTTCTTGGTTTTAATATGTTATTTTGTTCGAATAAAAGTATTTTTAATTTTAAATTTCTGAATAAATCCACCATCAGATCGCAAAATTTCAATTTTTAAAATAGAATTTCATTTTTAAATGGGTATTTTATTCGGTTTAAATAGATTTCAAAATTTTCCATGTATTTGACTTATATAACAAGAAATGATAAATAAATACAATTTAATAAGTATGATAATATTAAATACTACAAAATTTCTTCGAAGATCGAACAGAAAAAAAGCAATTTTGATGGACGAAATAGTTGCGTCTAAAGATTAATTTGGAAATATAGTTTATACGAAAATCTGTATATGATAATTAATTTGATGTTTATATAAGATAATTTCAAGTGAAAACAAACGTGGAAATTATATGCTAGCTTTAATGAAGACATCTATGTTATAGAAGTTTAAAATAAACGTAATTTCAAGTCATCTCAAACTAAACTAATTTGATATATTAGCCTAAAGAACTGTATTAAAATAACATAAGATTCATTTAAACTGTGTTGAGCATTTCTAGAGGCTAACTTCAACTGTCAGATATTTGATAATGTATGTTAGTCTTTCTGTATTTGCTTGGACTACCATACTTATAACCAAAATGATAATTGAATTTAGCCTCAAAAGTTTCAAACAGCTTATAGTGGAATCTAGCGTTGTTTTCAATACACAAACTAATTTGGATCTCTGCACCCTGACTATGAAAAGTTAATGAGCATATATGAATGAGCGTAATGATGAAGGTTCAATATGGTTACACTTCGTGGTCTTCTGCAATCTCGTCTGCCTCCTGCAACAATCCATCACAAAAATCAGAATTTTATCGCTCCAACATCACCATCAATAAGGCTAAAAGATTATTATATTATGCAAATATTTTACAAATGCTTGATAATCAAATAAAACTTCAACACCGGTAAATACTTTCATAATTTTATATTGAAAATCATTTTAAAAAACCACCGTTTTAGCATCAGCTAGAGCCTGCTTTGCTAAGAAATGTTCCCTTCTGATTTTGACGTCAAGTGATTCAGGAATATCTGGAACAGCAATATCGATGGCTCGACATATGCCAAAGACTATGTGCTGGGTGTTTGAAGAGAGGAATCAATTAGTTTTTGTAATGGTGGTATGAATGTTGGTGATCATATACTGTTTATAAATCTTTTAAAACACAACGTAGATGTGATATTATAAATTGACATTGTAAGATTTTCTTCAAGGGGGTTTTGATAACAAAGCTCGTCTTTTTCTTACAATTATAGAGGCTTTTCGAGGTGAAATTTAATTAGATAGCGGTTGAGACAAACAGTATAATAAAAATTAAACGGTGTATTTTCAAATTTGATAATACTAAATTCATGTCAGTTCATGATTCTTTTTCGATCAAGCGGAAAGGGCTAGAGATTTCAATACATATTTTAAGCAAAAAGAGCTAAAATTATCGATGAGTACGGTTTTACCACAAAACGTTAGCATATGCAAATAAATAACAAAAACAATAATGATAAAAGAACAATACATCATAAAAATAAAACCGAAGATAAAAACAAAATATCATTAAACAAAATGGAAGCACAACGCAAGAAACCTCTCACAAACCTCAAAGACGATAATGAAGGCCAGCCTAGTCACCATGAGACGCCAATAAAACATCGATGGGTTGCCTTGGTCGTCTCTGAAATCTCTGTATCTGTGTGCAGGTGTGTGAGAAAGTGTGGAAGGTGGATGGTTCGGTGGTTGTTGTGAGGGAGGATGGAAAACTGGATATAAAATGGGTGGCAGTGAGAGTGAGGGTATGTAAAGGTGGATGGATGCTAGGATGTGTGGTGAAGATGAGAAAGCGTGTGAGTCAGGGTGAAAATGAGAAGGATTAATTTGAAAAGGTAAAAAACTTGAAAAACCACATAAAAAAAGACATTTAATTAAAAGAACATGCTTCCGTGTTTTATATGATATTTAAAAGATGCACGCAACTTCACAGTGTTACCTGCAGGGCTCTTCAGTAGTGCCATTAGGTGCCCAAGTCAATGTAAAGTTCACATAACCTACAATCAATCGTTATGTTTTACAGATGAGTATGAAAGTCTTAAATGATCCATATTTGTAACAGGATAGTGATTATAAATAGAGATTGAAGAGAGAATAGTATAGAATATTGTCAGAGACAATACAAGATTTATTCTTAAAATAGAGAATAGCTTGCATATGTGAGATTTTTTCAGTGATTGATTGTTTCAATAAGAACCACTTGTTAATCTCCTTCAATTGTGTTGTTAGGGCTATTCTTTAAGCTGAACAGCCGAATAACACATTAATAAAAAAATTTTATCAAACTATTTTTACGACTTTATTTGGGAACTAACATGTTGGTCAAACCAAATTATATTCGAAGCCTTTTGATAAACATTTAATGTTCTCAAATGGAAAAAAAGATTTTAAACGAAAATAGTTACCTGTCATATCGGATTGGTACATATATGAGTACAGTTGCCTGGGCAGAAACTCCGAAGTAAAAGCGATCAAAAAAGCCTGCAAAGTTATTTCAATCTACAGCTGTGTTGCATACAAAAAACACATTGTGATGGTGTTTTTGCAATATTTTTTATGTTATAAAACTATGAAGTTATTCTAAAAAATTCTGAAAGGTGAAGTTGTTTAACCGTTGGGTTTATAAAGTATTTTCGTGAAATAGCTGTACTTTTTTGAACACAAAATGTGAACTACCATACAAAAAATTTCGTCTCAATAACTTCACTTTAGTAGTTGAAGTGTTTTCAAATTCAAATTTACCTAAAAAAGTTTTTTCCAAAATCATAACGTTTAATTTCAACAAAACCACTTTCAAATAGTCCGAACAATGGTTTCATTGGAAGAATCTACAAGCAATGTCATAAGAAAATTAACTGTTAGTTTTCAAACGCATTTTCCCTTAAGCCAGCTGCTCTATCAATATTTGTACATTCGTCATTAACTCTCTCACTAACACTTATGGGTTAAAGCTTATTTACATATACCGAATTTTTGCTGAAATAAATCAGTTTTTAAATTGGGTTTTCACTTATAGTTATAGTAGATCAGCTGGCTTATTATGAAAATTGACAAAATATAACTATAAGTGATTTTTAAAGATCGATAATTTTAGAAATAAATTATATTTTTGCATGAAAATTAAACTCCAAGTACTTATTAAGCAAAAAACACAATATTTTTCCTTGTGTTATATAACTTGAACTCGTAGATTGGATTGTAATAAGTTTATCACCCTTATTGAACCTTCTGCAATAGGTTTCTCCCATTTTATATTATTGTTAACGTAAAATAGCCGGAAATCAATATAATAGAAACAAACACTAAAGTTCATTAAAAAACTTAATACACGAAGCTTTTCGTTAGAGTATTTTACATTATCAAGTGAACACTTGATAATGTAAGATACTCTAACGAAAAGCTTCGTGTATTAAGTTTCTCAATGAACCTTAGTGTTTGTTTCTATTATATTTCATATTATTTTAAATATTATAAATAGCCTATTTTATATTTTTTGTCTATTTTTTATATGGATTATTATATAATTATTTTTTCATGAAATAATTTTTTTTGTATTTCATAGTATTTTGTGGTCTAAAGTGGGTGTATTCATTACAATCATTTAAGCTGAGTTTGAAAAACAAAAGTTAAATCTTTTTGAGGTATGTTGCGTGTGAAATCTAATAAAATACCCAACTTAAACACTTGAAGACAAAAGTGTCTACATTAACAGGTTGATCCATTAAAAACAGAATAACCCTTTATGAAACAAGCTCTTCGTAACCAAAACCTATCAGCTTCTTACGTTGCTAATGACGGCCAGTTGAGCGAGAGACTCAAGAATCTGGAACCACACACCGATGTCTTGGCAGCGGTCAGGCACGGGTCTGCGCGTCTCGCACACGAACTTGTGTGCGTCCAGGCGAATCTCAATCCAGTTATTGAGCAGGGCAAATAAGGGAGCCAGAGGGAAGGCCGCCACAAAGATTGTTATGAAGCCAAACTGCATCACTGTGTTTGGAATGGTATCATAATAGAATAATAATAACAATAATTAAGCGAATAATAACGTTAATAATAATCTAATAGAGCAAAAATCTCCGCTCATGTATGTATCATTTAAATAAAAAGATTTTTTGATCAAAATTTCACGAAGCCAATTATATGGAAAATAATGAGCTTTTCCTTACAGTTCAAAGCGCTTACTATAAATTTAATGTAGCAAAAACACACTGTGAGTCGGTGCTAATTGTCGGCCCACGCGGGATCGAATCCGGTAACTTCAGATAATTAGTCTAATGCTCTACCAGTTGAGCTATACGGAACAACGTATTTCAATGTAATCATATAACTAAGACTTATATATTTGAGGCTTTCAACATACGAGAAATTTAATAACTGAATCAATAATGCATCAAGTTGAAACTTGTGAAGCATTTTTTGATGCCTGGATTGATTAGCAATAATGAAACGTTGGCATAAATTATTAAAGAAAGCCATGTGTTTCATGAAATTTAATTTAAGAGATTACTTGACCAAGGTTGTATCTTAATTCATAAATAACGTGCTTAGAAAGTTTTATAGATTGAAATTGGCTTTTAAGATACTGAAAAGCAGTTTTGACAAAAAAAAAATTTCTTGTAGAATCTTCGAAACACTCAAAGCCTAGAATCATAAAACATAGAATCAATAAAAATTAAAAAAAAAAGACAAAAATATGTAACCAAAAAATCATGACACAAAAACCACACCCAATCTCACCCACCCATCTCCAAGTATTCCTCAAAGAGACCCTCATTGGCTATTAGAACGTAATCCTCTTCCCATCTCGTCTTTACCTGCTTCTCTGTTATCTTGCCTATCTTCCACTTGTGCACAAGTCCTTTCAACTTTCTTTGGGTAGGTGATTGTGAGTCTGAGTTTGAAGTTTCAATGGTATGGCTTTGATGGGGTGTTTGATTGATTTTTTTGTAGTTTGTTTTAGGTTTTGATTGGATTTTATGGATTAAATTGTCTTGTTGAATGATTTTTTATACTTTTCAAGTATTTTAATATTGATCCATTTCAACTTAAGTTATTTTGAAGACCATTTACTTAAAAACTTACAAATAGCTGCAAAAATTTTCATAAAAAATGGTAAAAACCTCAAAAAATAAGTTGTTTAAAACAAAAGTTGCTGGAGCTTAAGCACAACACAAAGCTTTGTGATGCTTATTAAGTTTCAACCACAGTTAATGTTTAATCATTGCAAAGATTAACAAACTAGATATATTCAGCTTAGTTGCATACAACAGTAAAAGCTAGTCTTTATGATAAACTATTGATCAAATATGGTTCCTATTAATCAATTTTATATTCAACCCTATACTCTGTAATACTTCTACCACTTCATATAATTATCATTATTAGTATCTAAATATTCAAAACATGTAATTACGAATAAATGTTATGTTATTATATTTTATAGATACAATTAAAATATAAAAAAAACAGTATTCATATGTTTTATAAGCAGTACCCATATTGTAATGGATTTACCCATGTCTAAAAACCCAAAATATGACCTAACAGCTTTACTTATGGACAAAAGGTATACTAGATGTAGTTATATAGACGTACTTATGGTTCAAAAATTAAGAATCTCACGGAACTACAAGCTCCTGAATGTTGTTGATAACCTGTTTGCCAATCATCACTACACACAAGTTCAGCGCCAGCTCTATCAGACAGTCCCCGTTTTGACACTGCCAATGAGTTTATAAGATTTTAATTGCTTAGAAGTTGCATATGTTGAAGGTTTTGTTTGTATTTAAATTAATAGTGATATGAAAAACTTTTATAAATTATATAATAATATAAAGAATAGAAACAGGAGGCTCAATAATTAGGTAAGGCTGGATTTAAGAGAAAACGCTATATTCTTACGTTATTATAATATGTATACAATGGAAGACAACACATTTAATGCTTTGATGATTATGTTACAAGAATATATATTATATTGAGAAAAATACACTGTCTAAAATACATTTTAATGCTTTAACAAGTTTATTTATCTTCAAAACCTCTTCAACTCTGAGGCCCAGCATGGTCCGGTAATGCCCTGGGTACCCAACAAACCTATAAGAGTTGCCATCAGTGTTGCTTTTTTAGTCAGTATATAATGGAAGGATAATATGGTTTATATTTTAAAAAATTATTTTTTCTGTGTCTATTTAAAACTGGCTGATTGATAACTATGATTTGATAACTAGAGTAACGGAAGGAAGTGTTTTTGATCTATGTCACATATGATTGAGTAATAGTTTAACGTATAATTTTAAATTAAACACAATCAATAATTTATTTTAGATGCAGTGTCTTATTCAAATGCAGCTATTTTATTGAAAAGCTTCAAACTTTTCATTGAAAAAAGGCACTGTTTAAACTCATCCTTCCTGAAACGATAATATATACACTTATAACAGCATATTCCCTTACTTTCCTTTAATGAAGCCGATGTAGAAGATGGAAGAGTAGAGATTGACAAACTGGAAAATGAAGACTTTGAAGGTGAGTTGGTTTTCAAACTCCGTCTGTGTTCTATGCATCTCTGGGCATTTCATTGTTTGTTTTAACTACAAGTGTTTTTAGGATTTTTGAATTTCAAATAAGAATTTTTTATAATTTTTTATAGCTTCAGTTGTTAATCTTGTTATGATTGAATTAGATACTAATTCAGCAATATGAGAACTAAAAAAAACAAGATATATCACCAACGCTTGACAACGACCAATAACAAGCTATATATTAAAAAAAAATAAAAAATGCTTATGAAAAAATTCAAAAAACTCTGAAAAAAATTCTAAAAATAGAACTTTAGACTCTTTCCCCAAACGCACCCCATTGGGTGATTTTTTTGGCTAGCCTCTCATAGGCCTTGCTGAGAAGCAGGATGATGATGAGGTTAGCAAAAGAGGCAGTGACCCCAGCCACCATACTGGCCTTTTGGTGCAAGAAGCCATCACTGGGCAACCGGAAAAGAATGAGGGTTATGAGGACTCGGTACATGATGACTGCGATGATGAAGATGATCACGATGCAGATCTGTTTGACGTGGTGTGGTGGGGATTATAAACATGATAATAAGAATACTACAAATAATAATAAGAGAAATAATAAAAAAAATAAAAAAAAAACTGAAATAAGAAAAAAACAATCGAATTATTCTTAGAGAAGTAGTGAGATAACTTTGAGCAATATGCGAATGATCCCAATTGAAACATGAAAGATATAATAAAACTGAATCCAATAAGAAGCGGTATCGAAATAGGTTGAAGCAACATAAAGATCATTAAAAAAGAAATATTATTCATATTTTTAAGTTTAACTCCATTACGATCAACCAAATAAGCAATACCAAAATGCAGATTATTCACGCCACAAAGTGATCTATTATATGGACCTTTGTCTTTTGCTTTTAATTATTATTTCAAACTTTCATTGTGACGTATCTATCAATTGAAAATAACCCCAAACAAATGAAAGGTTATTTAACAAAATAGTATGGGCGATATTCTGATCGAAAAAGAGAAGATTATTTAGAATTAAAAATCATTCACTCCCACACACCCCCAATAACCACCGTATTAACGTCTCCATAATTACCATAGTAACATGTTTTCATTAGCCTCATTGTATCATCTTCTTCACCGTTGCAAACTTATATCATCATCTCTCTCCTTCCCAAAACCTCCATAAAACTTCCCCCTCACCATCATGATGACAACTCCGAGACCGGAAATGATGCGGGGGATGCGAGCTCTCTTGGGGAAGTATGGCTCTTTAATGCCCGTTATGGGGTTGATCTCGTAAGTGTTGCACTTGGCTATGTACTCTGCCCGGGGTCTTTCCTTGAGACGGGGGTGGTATGAATGTGTTTGTGGGGCTGAAACTTTTGGGGTTATGACACACGCCATTATGCGTGTTTCATGTGGTTTGTGTTTTGAAAAGCTAAACTTTTTTTGATGCGTATTTTTTGAATATAAAACATTAATGCGAGTGTATACAGCGTCAAAATGAACTGAGGCACCAAAGTATTTGAAAACGATTTGAGTGCCAACTGCTTCATGTGCCAATGAAGGTCTGATGTTTCAGATTGAAAAGATGGTTTTATTTAAGATGAATGGTTCTTATTGATATTGTGTGCAAAGGCATAAAAGTTCAAAAATTATTTATGAAACACGATCAATATGGTTTGAAATTTATTCTAATATAAACCAATGTAGGTTTTCACTTATTATCAGCTTCATTAACTGTTTATAAAGTTAATCGTTCAGTTTAATTTTAAAATAATGAAATTTAAACAAATTAACACCAAAAAGTACAGTTATATTTAATTTCTTCAATTGAATATTTTCATTATTAAATAATAAACTTCATTTATTCAAAATAAATTATTATTTAATATCAGAATAATTGAAACAAATGTAATTTAGCCCCACCTCTTCGCATTCAAAATCCATGCAGTCCCACTCATAAGAAAGGTAGGCTGTTTTGCGTTTCCAATACTCCAAAAACGTTACCGCTGCGGGGGTTTGTGGGTGGAAGATGATGATGATGGTGATGATGATGATGAAGATGATAGTGTTTTTATATCGGTATATTGATTGGAGTTTACAATAGAAAACGTTTTAGCTGTTCTGTGGTTGAAGAAATACTTTTTGGTATTATTTTAAAAGCAAATATTATAATATCATTTATATTTTGTATTATTTTTGTATTATTTTCAAAAAGCTATTGAGTAAATGAAAAGGATTTATTGATATTGCTTCAGGCTTGAATGAATAAGAAATAAAACGAATTCAATTTTAAAATTAAAGTAGCGATTTCAAATGAGATTATGCTAACAATAAAATAAATTAAATATTAAATCAAAAATAAGATGAATATAAATATATGAATAAACCCAAGCAAAAAAGTTTCTAATAAATGGAAAAATATTTCAAGCAAAAAAACATCTGGAAAAAAGAATAAGATGAAACAAACTCAAAAAAATATCAAAATAATAATAATAATTCAAAGTAATGGAATTTAACAAGCATTAATGAAAAAAAATTTATAAAATAATTTTGAAAAATATGAATAAATAAAGAACTGATAAAATTCGGGAAAAAGAAAAAAAATATTGTAGTAACTAAAAACATGACAACAATGAACTTCAAGCAAAATAATAATAACGATGAAAAAGTTAAATAATCAAAATAATAAAAACAAAAGAGTTTAAAGAACATAATAACATAAAAATAATAATGATAACAATAAAATTTGAGCAAAAATGAAAAATAAAAATTCAAAAAAATAAATAATGAAAAAATAAGAGCTCAAGTAAAATAATAATAATAATAATAATAATAATAATAATAATAATAATAATAATAATAATAATAAAGCATAAAAAACAAAAAATAACAAAAGCGCTGACCCCAGAAGGACATAAAGATGGAGAAAAAGACTGTGCCAGGATTGTCAAACAAGTAGGATATCTGAGAAGCAATAATAATAAAAATAATAATAAGAATAATGATAAAAAAAATTATTAATATTTTTTTTATTAATAAAAAGGATAGCTATAATAAAAACGGTAACACTGATATGGATAATAATATTTTTTGTTGTAATTAAAAGGTTAATAACCTATTATTATTTATAATTAACTGATAAAAACTAAAAAAATACTTAAAAACTTAATCAAACTGTTGAACAACCAGCTCAACATATTATAACAGTTAACGACCTCAACCCATTATGATAAATCTGAACCTCCCTAACACCCATCGAACCACACACCTCATACAAGCCAACAGCGGTTCTACATCCAAGAAAAATATCAAATGGTGCAAAGTTAAGCACAATAAAGCATTAAATTGACAAAAAGTTAAAATCATTTTATGCTTTCAAAGCTGAATTTTATAAAACAACTTCTTATGAGGAAGTTATTCTACGAAGTAAACCAACAGGAAAGATAACAGCATAAACGCTTATAGTCATACTTAGTAAGCAAAAGTTTCTAAACCACGGGTACAACAGAGCTAAAAACAGACAGTAAAAATGCAACAGTATAACTGATGTTAAAACCAGGTGATAATAATCAGTGTGCTACAATATAAACCTTTTTGAAGAGGCACAGGGAGGACAGGTACCAGTATGGACAGCCTCCATGGATGCATATGGGGCACATCATAAACTCCTCGCCTGAACTACATGTCTCTATACTGTTGGTGATGATATTGGTGTTGTTGATGTTATGTTAGTGTTGTTTTTCATTATGTTGCTGTACATGTAGTTGTGATGCAACATCTTTTTGTTGTGTTGTTGCTGGTGTTTGCTTTTTTCAATGTTTTTTATTGATTTGATTTTGATTTTTTTGTGATGTTGTTTTGCTGCTTTTATTATTTTGTTTTCATTTATGTTTTTTCCATTTGACTAAAATGTGACTCAGGTGTGCTAAGCTACCCGAGGGAGCTTGCAGCTGGTTGGTATCTCTGACAATAATAGTAGTTACAATGAATAAATAAAACTATAAAAGCTAAAATCTAAAGTTACAATGTTCTGGTGAAAAAGGACTGATGAAATGTAAGCTAATGTGGTTCAAAGCGTGACCTTTATAGCGACGCAAAAGTTTGCCAAACCAAGAAAATTCAATAAAGAAGAAGTTTCTCGAAGCTTTGAGTGTTCCAATTAAGTTTGCGTTAATAAAGATTGAAGGATTGTTGTCAATGATGGAGTACTACAAGTGATGAAACTAAGTTTGGAAAATTTTTTGAAAGTTTTGTATCTGATGTAGTTGGCTGAACCTATGTATGTTCTAGAGTATACATATATAGTGGTTATAAAAACAGTATTTTCAAATAAGAACATTTAAAGTTTGTTACAAAAGTCTTCAAATAAAAAAAAAATTATAAATTTCTTACAAGTTTTGATGGCAATATACTTAAAATTTCCTAATTAAAAAAAATAACTTAGAAAATACAGCTGACAACGCTCAAGTAATTAACAGCTATAAAATGAATGGATTTTCTGAAACATATTGCAGTTTCACACAAGTTTCGCGAAACTTAGCTTCAGAGAATAAAACGTACGTTAATTCAAAATGAGTCGGAATTTTCGAGAAGTAAAATATTTCATTAGAGGATTTAAAAAAAAAAGGGCGCTTATTGGTTGAATCAAACGATGAACTGAATTGGCGAAATTGGAGTCAATTAGAGAAAAATAATTGAATTAGTTAAGATAATTTTAAAATGAAGTTACATAAATAATTTGAAGTGATTGATGTACTGGAAATAATTAAAATATTAAAATAGAGTTAGAACTTTTATTAATCAAACAACTGAAAGTAATTAAAAAACTTAAATAAATCAAATAGTTAAAAATAATCGAATATTTTCGATTAAATAATTGAAATAAATTAAATAATTTAAATTAATAAGAAATTCAAAATAATTAGAAAAATTGAAATAAAAAACAATTTGAATAGATTAAATAATTAAATAGAGAGTAAAAAATACATTAACAACTTCATAACATTTTAAAAACTGAACAAATAAATTATAAAGTTTTATGAATTGAAAAAAACTAATTATGATTTCACTTGGCTTATATGATTTTACTTGGTTCCAATTGGCATATAAAGCTTCGCTTCCCAATTTTTCTCAATTAAATATTTTTTTTCTCGTTTAAACAAACCTTCAAGCCAAACTAAAAACATACAAAACAATTAAGCCAACACATATAAAACCATTAGACCACTCACGCCACTGGATTCTGATTCATTGTGGCCACGCTGTACAAGAATACAAGGAGACCAATTATTGAGGCAGGCAGCAACCAGGCAGTGTAGAAACCTGTGTAGAGAGTAGTTTGTAATGAAAGAATCAGTGGTTGGTGCTTGAATTGTTAAAGCACCAAGGAAAGCAGCTGAGGTGCTAGAATGAAAATTTTGGTTGTAATATTTTTTTGTTTGATAAATATGTTTAATGGAGTTTTTTGGTGGGTGATGTGGTGGAGATGGGTGAGGAAAGAGACAAAAATGAAACTAGTGATGATGTTTAAGAATGAATTTTCGAAAAGATTTAATATAGTTTTTAAAATTTCAACTTGAACTGCATTTAAAAATATGAACTTCAAAAACATTTTCATTTCAAAATAAAATATAAACCACTGTTAAAAACTCAATCAAACCAACAACAAACCACCTCAACTCACCTAGCCATGCAAAATAAATACTGATCTTCTCCCCGAAGTAATCTCTGATATGGTTCAAGGGCTGGTATTTGTACCACCTCCCCCATCGGGCCCAGTAGTAGAAGAGTACTTGTCTCGTGTTAAGGACTTCTGGGGCAGGGTTTTCTTCTGGGGTTTCATAATCTCCCTGGGGTTCGATGAGGGAAAGGGCGGTTGGTTTGATGATTAGTTTTTTTGAACTTTTTAATAGTAGGGTAATTGGAAAGAAATTGGAAGTTTTAAATATTGATATTACTAAATAAGACTATTGGTTACCATTGATTTTAGTATTGTTTTTAGTTGAATTGGATTTTTAAAATGTTTATGTACGTAGTTTAAATAAGCCACTGAATGAGGGTGTTGTCCAAAACGAGGTTTGAACACCGAACCTCGTGGTTATCGTTCAAATTCTCTAACAACTGAGCTATTAAAATGCCGTAAAATTAAAAAATTTTTAATTGCAAATTGAACCGGGAATTTTTAAATTGAGATTTTTTAACGTTGATTTCCTGCTATAGAAAAAATAGTTTCAATTTGATGCTAAATCAATACTAAAAATGAAAGAATATATGTATGAGATTATTTAAAAGTTTTTATCAAAAGAAAAAGTTCTGGTTAAGTTCCATTGCTGGAACCACAGACAAATATCTTTATTGGTTTTATTGAAGGGTTTCGAAAAGATGAAATGTGGTTTAAATAAAAACCCTTTTGTGGGTTACATCTCTTATAAGAATGTTTATAAGAACCCAAATGTCAAAAATAATGACTTCAATATTTTTGG
The DNA here is from genome assembly GCA_964035795.1 of Pterobdella sp. o SKG-2022. Lineage (NCBI taxonomy): Eukaryota > Metazoa > Annelida > Clitellata > Hirudinida > Piscicolidae > Pterobdella > Pterobdella occidentalis. Next base: position 26,502,766 of record OZ038321.1, read on the forward strand.
AACATGAAATACCCTCAAATCTCAAAGCTTTCCACAAGCCCAGTTCAAATTACAGTTTGTTAATGTAAAAAAATCCAAAAAAAGATTCAATTATCGACTCTGAAAATTATGGTAAGCTAAAGGACTGTATGCACTAATAAAGGATCATGGAAAGTAATGCAACAGCTTGTAAATATGACTTTTTCTAAAATAGAAATTTTTTCTTGGTCAAATTGACAATTCGTGGTTTTAGTTGGAAACAACAAAAAACTGAAAGTAACTTTGAACATAGTCCGTTTGAGGCTCGAAGTTTTTTTTTTTCTCAAAACTCCAAATGATTCTCATCATCATTCATACTAGGCTTCATTGCTCTTTATAACCATTAAATGAAGAAGGCAGCAGTCAGCCGAGTTTTTTCCATTTATTAAAAAACGCCAAATTCATCAATAAAAGTATATAATTTAATTTGGGATTTGTTTTGTTTATCTTATTTAACATTCAACTCTCAGGTTATCAAAGATGATCAGTTGCCACATTTGAGCATTCTCGTTGTCATTGTTATCTAAGCTCACCCACCAAGCTAAATGACAATCATGCAAAATATTTTGTAGATATCTGCTACCAGAATCTATCTTCATTTCAGCTATGACAAAACAAAGAGAAAACTCCCATTAGCTACAAGCACTAGAACGTATGTAGTTAACGCCAAACTCAGGAGAATTAGTCTGATGTCAAAAAAATTATGTAAAATCTAAAACACTTAAATAAAAATATATCTTTTAAAAACATTCTTACAACACCATTTTTTTCCCGCGAAACGATTTCAACTTGTAATTAACCATCAAAAGGACTAATGCAATAACAGAACTTTCATCAATGCTCACAGAATGGAGAGGAAAGGCTGCGGTAAGAAGATTATCTTCAACTAATCGTTCAACTCCAACTTCAGCCTTCTTTTTTCTTCCGTATGTGGTGCGAGACAGAATCTCATATACCATACGTATCCTGTCTCTGTCTGTGAAGAAAGTGTCTTTGTTTTCACTCCCTATGAACCTGTGAAGTTGTGGGTATTAGCTTTAACATGGAGAATGATTTTATATAAAAAATGTGGTTGTTCTTAAGATAAAGCAAAATGAGTGGGTGTTTGTTAAAATTTTTAGTTTATTTCATAAAAAAGCGTAATGAAAAGTTTCTCATGCTTTGAAGTTGAGTTTTACAATGCAAAGAAGCGTTCCAATGCTTAATATTTTCATCAGTTCTAAATAAATTTTTTTAAAAACTTTATGTCAATCACAGACTGAAACTTCAGGCTGCTATATCTGATATAAAATGATCGATAACTCAAATAGCACATTGTCTTTTATACATTTTTCATTCTGTTAATTTCAGCGACAAGCTGAAAAAAATTGCCATCTTTGACAAAAAACTAACCTTTGGGGAATACAAAAGGCTTTTCAGAAATGTGTTTTTAACTCTTCATTCCTTCATATAAAAAATTATTTTTTCGAAGTTAAATATGAAAAAATCCAAAAAATGAATATTTCCTTTTGAGTGACTCGATAGATATTCACTGGTCCATTGATGATCTGAGCTATTTTAAAAGAAATAAGAGACCACATTGACCACTTTTCAAAAAATCTACAAAACATTAACAAAAAGGTTCCAGCCAATCATCTCAAAACTTTTAAAAACCATTCTTCATTGATAAACTCTAGGCAGGAATTGAAAACTTACTTATTTCGATAGAGCCTATCACTTAACATTCATTTTTTATGTTTTATTAAGAAATAACCAAAAATATTGGACACGATAATTGCAATGAGAATGTGATATAAGCAGTTTAAATATTTAAATTTTGAAAGCTACAAGAGGTGCTTTGCAAAGTGTTGGAAAAGTGCTGACATATTCGGAATTCAATTGATTTAATATAAAAACTGTGTTAAAATTTGAAAAATGCAGTAGTTCAAAGTCTTTATTATTTTTAATGACAAAATCAAATTCGGTAAAAACTTGTGCTCAGAACCTGATTAACTCTAGTTCCACTTATTGATTTCTGAACATAATCCTTGTAGCTAAAGTATTATGTTGAAGTGAAACTTATAGGAAAGTGTAGCTGTTTTTATTCAAATAGATGCATGAAGAGCTTCATATTTCTATAATTTCTTAACTTGTATTTTTTTGGATAAATACTTAGAAACAAAGACATTCTCAAACCCTTGAAACTTTAAGATTAACACTGAAATGTATCACCAAACATTTGCTGAGTATCTTTATGATATTAACCTGCCCTATCGAATGCAGTCAAAAAAAGTTTCTTAACTATTTAGTTTCACTTTATTTTGTTGTAAAACTAATGAATATCATTTGAAGTTGATCTTAGTAATCTTCTTATGTGCTATACTGTATGAAAGATATGTGTGTGTTTTAATATTCGTTTTGCATGTAACACAGTCATATTAGAAGTCCACGTTTTGTGCATTTTCAACCGGGAATTTTCCAAGCATTTATGTATAATATGAACAAATTTGTTAAATAATCGGCATTATAGCTTTTTGATATTTGCTTCTTTGTCATCTTTTAGAATCACTATCTCATGTGTTATATTAACTTTCTCTGCAAATACACAGTTCAGAATATATAATACTAATCAAAAACATTGACTGATTTGTTAATTAGTTACCATTGCCTGATTAATAATCAAACGAACCGCCACAAACCACGCCAAATCAATAAACAATATAAAAAGAAAATTGTTTATAGTTTATAAATCACTTGAGCTTTCTAAGAAATAGATTTCTTACCAGCTCATCTTACTTATCGATCGGCTTCGATCTATCGGCCACATGCAACAAGCTGGGAATCATATGTGATGTTCAGTGCAAGCCTATTCAGATGCGTGCAATAATATTTGGAATTGATTATAAATACTTCCGCAGATCGGGTGATATGAACCGAAATCTATTGTGTCTTTCCATATGAGGAGGTTAAAAGTTATTAGCTGCATTCATTTTTTTTGAAATACTGTTGTGATGTTTTTATGAAAAGATCTTTTATATAAAGAATCCATTTGTCTTTGTGATAGACTTTTATAACCTTTGTGTTATATTTTATCATATTACTCGTAGGCTTATGTATTTTTTCCATTTTTTCTGATTTTTTAATAAATAAAGCCGTGTTTTGTTATGGAAACAACATCAACCCTAATGAAGAGACACTGTATACTTTATGTCATTCCTGTCATTTTAATCGTTAGTTTTTTTTTGATTTTATCAATATATTACTGTAAATTTATATACAATAATATATCAACAAGTAAACATGAAAAAAGTTCTAGGAAAAAGGTTATCAATTTTTTTTTACTTCAAATAAAATGCAAACGTTTTTTTTTTGTAGTATCCCATTATCAAATGATGATGATGATTTTTGTCAAATACATTATAGGACAGCATGAAATGTTTGATATTTCAAAAAAACTGTATATTATTTAATCCTATTTTTTTAGCTTTCACTCTTAGTTCATGATCTACTGGGTTTGATGAATGTAAAAAGTGATGTAGAGAGATTGTTATAGAAAACTCAACCCACTGAGCATCAAAATATCACAACCTAACTCATCTTCATCGCCTTCTTATGCTGTCTACTATGTACTTTACAATAACCACAACAGAATATATTCTACAAACTATGAATTGAACCCAAGAAAACCTGAATATTAACTATAAGCAAAGCAAACTTTTTAAAAATCTTACCGCATACCAACCACAGCTCTTTATAATCTAACCACAAACCAACCAACTGCACCACAAACCTCTGCAATTTGGTACGTCTAAACTGGCACATGTAGTACTGGTTAGGCTGGTTAGGCACCTGTAGCGACATAATGTTCGGTATATGCAGCTTGGCTAGCAGGGTTTCTGACCCGTTGTCCGATGTCGACGGTTGGATCTGAGAGTTAAGCGGTGTGTTGTAGTGTGATAACGTAGTTTTTTAATAAAAGCTTCGTGTTGTTTGGTTGATACAGGTGTTTAATTTGTATTGTTGTAGAAGCATATGAATTTTTCATAGTATAGTAATTTATGCAATAAAGATGTAAATGATAGGGGTATGTTATTGCAGGTGTTGGAGATTGATTATTTTATAGCCTATTGGATCAATACGTTTTGAAGTTACAGCTATTGACCATAGTTATATTATTTAAAAGAAAAATCACCATTTTTGAAAAACTTTGAACGAATAAAAAATATAAATAAAATATTTTAAAAACTAACAAACACAATAAACAAACAAAAATAAGATTATAAAACATGGGAAAATAATAAAAAACAATAGCAATAAAAAGAAAAAAGTAGCAACTCACCTGCAGAGGTGCTCGAAGGCGGATATCTTCAGCATAAGAACACAACACATCCCATGGAGCATGCAGCTAAGCGGGTATGATGGGGTGAGTGTGTGATGGGGGAGTGTGTGATGGGGTGTATGATAAATAATGATGGGATAAATTTTAAGATTAGGGTAAGTTGTGGGTGTTAGAGTTAGGGGTTTGTGTTTGATGAGTGTGGGTGTTGTATGAACATTTGATGGATGCTGTCAGTATATTTAAACCAAATAAATGGATTTTTATTCATTTTGAATTTTATTAAAGTTTGAATTGACAGAATTTTTCTTTACTACAGTGACAAAAACTGAGTAGCTCTTAGTGACATTTGATTGACAGCTGATATGAAGGGTATGGGGATTTTGAATGGTATAATAGTGATCTTTTGTGGCTGTTTTATGAGGATTAATTTGAAGGAAATGAGTTCAATATTATTGAAAACAACTAACTCTTAAACGTCAATACTATGTTGTTAATTGTGTAAAAATTAAAGTTTTCATAGAAAACCCAACCTCTCAGTTTTTTGAAGTTAAAGCTCATAGGTGTTTGTTCATTATTTGTTTAAGTTGTACTTCGTTAAGCTATCTTTAAACTCTTAGCTATCAACAACGATTGAATGCATTACAAAAATTGTCATCAGAGCTATGAAAGTGACATTGTCACTTTTATGTTTGCCAACTAAAAAAGTACATATGATGTAGCAGAAACACATGGAGTGATCAAAATACACGGAGTAATATAAATACCTGGAGTAATACAAATATCTGGATTAATACATATACCTGGATTACTATAAATACATAGATTAATAGAAGTACCTAAAGCAATACAAATACTTGTATTAATAGGAATACACAGAGTAACATGGAAAAAAAAATACCTGAAGTAACAAAATACATTGAGAAATACAAAGACAAGAGAATAAAAAATGGTCTCTATTCCATGTAGAAGTATAAAATGAGCGTATGGGGAGTTCTGATAGGGTTCAGTGGTACCAATGATAGGTTACCATTCTGATGTTCAACACCTCAAGTTTATGTTTTTGATATACGCTTTATTGTTTTCCTGAAATTTTCGTTTAATAGCATCAAGTGCAGCGCATAAGCTTTGATATCTGATGATATTTTAATGATGTATTAATGCTTTATAAACTTGGAATTTTAATTGAAACTCATATGCTAGCTGTAAATGTTAGTTGCAAATGGCTCAAAACTCCACAGCGATACTGAATCGTTATGTAGGAACTCAATCTATCTAGACTTTATTTGTTTTGGTTTGTAGAATATGAGAAAGTCTCCCTATTTAACCATGCCATTGATTTTCCAAAATTATACCTCGTAGCCCCGTTATTTGCATTATTATTGCATGCACAGTCAGTATTGATTTGAGGATGGACACGCTAATATAACATTTTAATTTCCAACTCATTGAAACTGAATTTATGGAATATTATTGAATTTTATTTGTTGGGGTTTTAATCTTCTTTGTGCACCGTAGAGTTTTACTTGTTTTTTGGAAAATAATTAGTTGTTTGAAATAATGAAGAAAAGTAATCATTAAGACATGTTATTTGGAGCAATAGACTGAAGACTGACTTTGATGTAGTAAGTAGTCTTTTTGCCGTCGTTTGTCGTTTCCTGTCGGTTTTATTTGAAACTAATTCCCAAAGTTTGAATAAATTAAATTGAGATTTTATTATAAAATATAATTAAAGTTTGGTTGACATGAACTTGTTTTCGACTAAAAACGTGTTAGTTATGTAGGTGAAACACGTGTTTTTGATGGGAATCAACTTCCAACCCTATATCAACATCCTTGACATTTTAATTTAATAGAACTTAAATTTATCTAGCGTTTAAAAAAAAGAAATATAACAATGTCTGTTTTATCTTTGGAAATATACAAAACGTTTTCATGTATCATTATTAATTTCTTTTCGCTTTGGGTAAATAAAATTCTAGCAAAAATGTGGCAGGTTTTTATAACGTGTTTTGACAAAATCAATAAATACAATGCGTACCGTTTCAAACTCGAGTCCAATTTTTCTCAAGTTTTCTATGTACCTGGAAATAAATTTCAAAGAAAAACCATTATACTAAGAACAACTAAATTTGAAATACAACCATTATCAATGTATTTGAAAACATTCAAAGCAAAACTTCAAAAACAAGCAAGTCGAGAACCAATTTGAGGAGGTCGGATTCATTGATTATAGATGATAACAAACAACAAGAGGATTCGGATGATAGCTTCAACTTATAAATGTAATAAAAACAAGAAATATGAGATGCACATCAATGTATCCACCCACAATTCTTTTTAAAAATTTCTTTAAGAACACACAAGCCTTTTCGAAGATTCCATTGGACCAAATGGCTTGACACATAGGGCACATTAAGTAGATGGAGATTGGCCATCGTGAAAAAAATTTTTTTAAGCAGCACTAGCATTCAAACGACATTTAAACTTTATTAAAGACTGAACGAAGATTTTCGAAAGATTATCTTCTTTCATTGAAAACATTCAATAGACTTATAAATGAAAGACAAGAGAAGATTAGGCGAGAATTCAGATAGTGTTTGTTGAGCATAGCAAAACCAAAAACTTCCGTTTGGTTTGGTAACACAACTCCCATAAGCTAAAAGTAAATGAAACGAATCTGAAGGGCTTTTCCTTAGACCATTATAGACCTCATCTGTTATGGTACCCTTTGCGAGACACCAAATTCCTACCTCATACCTATCCACGCATCGGCCCCCTTCTTTAAGATATACCGCTATCTCTCTAATAGTTTAGGTTGTTTGGATATTGAATCTTTATAACCATTTCGCCCGTCTTGACTTTTTTTTTTATTAACTATTATTTTTCTGGCAGTTTTCAAATGAACTTAATTAGTTAATCTATTTTTACATTCAGTATTTTGCTGTCAACCCTCAATCTACAGATTAGTTTTTTCTAAGTAATTTTTTTAATTACATAAAATCTTTGTTTTTCTAGTTTGCTTTTTATTTATCTTATAAGCTTTTTATTTTAATTTACTTTATTTCTGTCCATGTTTTAATTTACTATGAGTTTTATCGACCCACCGTATTCATTTTATAAAAATTTGAATAATTTTCATCATCAATCTTGCCAAATAATCTCCATCTTCATCATTATCATCAAGATTTCTAACTTCATCATTTCCACCATCATTCATAAATCGCTACTCTATCAAAACCAACGAAAACACAGCATCTCTTTAAGATTCCTCTCTGCTTCCAGTAAAAAATAAACTCACCACCCACTATCCACTAAACACCTTCCACCATCCCCTCCCACCAGCCCCTACCCATCACCCACCACATACTACCCACCTGTTCCTCCAGCCAGAGTTTTTTTCATGAGTCGGCAGCTTGCTCACTTGCTTCTCATCCATCTGGGAGATATCCTTTTTTCTCTCTTCACTTATCATTTTTGCATTGTTTTCTTCGTACACCAGGATGAAATCTGCATCGATGGGGCATGGATTATGTTCACAACCAGTTCACAATGAGCTATGTGATAAGGAAGTTCGGATGTATAAACGTTCATCTCATCCTTTTTAGTTGGAAGTTTTAGCAAGGTCTAAACAAGCTTCAAACTGAATTCAATCAAGATGACTTTATTTGTTATTTTATTGGATCTACACTATTTGACTTCAGACCATCTTGAGTTTTTCAATTGAGTTTGCATCTGAATGTGATTTTTGAACGCCCCAACATACAAAAATCTGTTAGAATTGGCCATCCCAGCTTTCCAATGTTGCGGTGTTTGCACATGTTTAAACCTTATACGCAAGAAAAGACGTGTTTTTGTTGATACAGTGAAGTTTTCAACATTAGTTCTGATCATTGTATTAAAAAACTTTTTAAAAATAAATTATTCTAATTATAATAAAAATTTAATAATGACAATTTTTATAGCGCCAAGGAAAGCAACTGAAGCGCCCCCGAGTCAAATATTGTTGAAAGATAGTCTAGAGAGGTATGTTTTGAGACGAGATTTAAGAGTGACCAGTGATGTTGAGTTTCTAATGTCGGATAAGATAGATAATTATGAGACTTATTCTGTAAAATTTTTCACATTTTGAGATTTTTAATCATTTTATAAAAAAATTTTAAATAAATATTTTATGATGAATAAGACGATAATAATACTTGGGGATATGTAAAACTGAGCTTTATGCTATCAGAAATCAAAGGTATCTCAGTGTACATTTGAATTTAATCCATAAAGCTTTACTCGCTATGAATTCATTAATAATAATTATTAAAAATTATAAGAAAAATAATAATATTGCTTATGAGAAATAAAAAAAATTGTGAAAACTTTTCGATCAAACTTCAATTTTGAGGACTTTTTGAATCCATTTAAAAAAACTAAAATTTTTTTGAAGTTGTAACTTTTTTTTTGAATGAGTTTAGAAATTCCACAAAATTTTAATTTTTGATGGAAAATTTATCACAATTGCTTTCAGACGACACATCAAAAATTATTTCTATTGTTATCCTATTGCAAGCTATTTTTATTTCCAAAACCACTAGTAATATATAAACGCATGCACACCATCACCACTAACACCGCACCACTACCACCATCTTCCCTTCCCCACCACTACCACCATCTTCCCTTCCCCACCACTACCACCCCCACCACAAAACGCACCAATTCTCCTTTTTCCATCCCGGAAAAAACATTCAGCTGCATCGCTGTCCTTCTTGCGACTGAAGTCATTTTTCTGGGCCGTGGAGCCGTAAGACTCGACAGGCTGGTTGTGCTCAGGAGTTATCAGCACAGCATCGTCTCGGTCCGTCATCTGTATTGGGTGAAAGTCCTAATGGGAGTGGTGGTGTGGTGTTTGGGAGGAGGTTATAGGGGAGAGAATAGTGCGGTGTTTGAGAAGGGGCTATGGAAGTAAAGATGGTGTAGTGTTTCAATGTTAGCTACAAGAGTGGAAGTGATGGTGTGTTTGAGAGACAACTATGGGACTGAAAGCCATCTGTTACACACGATAGTGTGGTGCTCAAAAGTAAACTATGGGTGAATGGAGTTTGATGTCACTATGGTACCCTTATGAGTTGGTTTGTTGATGTGATCTTGTCTGTATATGTGTGTATGTGAGTTTGTAATGTTGTTGTCATTTTTGTGTAAATAATGAAGGAGTTTCAATAAAATTGACGATGAATGAGTGTTGTATGCTATTGTATTGTTTTTTAATCTATTTTTTTGATTTTTATATGATCTAAGCTATGGGGGTTTCATGAATTTCATTCTACAAAGTGCACAATGTCTTATTTTTCGATTGAATGATGTAGCAGCTTAGTGGTATTTTGGGTTGTTTTCAACTTGTGTTTAAAAAGGTAATTTGTATTAGGATGTTTTTTGTGTTGTTGTGACTATCATTTTGTGAGATCTGCTTTGTATTGTGATTTTGATTATAGTTCAACATCAAAGCCGAAACTCAGTTGTTGTCAATTTTATCAAAATCATTTTTGAGTTTATAACATGCGTTTTTGAACTAATTTTGAAAAGAATTTCAAGACTTTTCGAAAAAAATCTTCAGAAAAAAAAGCAAATAAGTATAATCATATTTAGTGAAGCAAAAACTCAAATTTTAAAAACTCATTTAACAGCTGAAAAAACAAAAAACTTACAGATCAAAACCTCAAACTAAAACCTCAGAAGTATAAAAAAAAATTACGAACAAAACTTATAAAAAAAAGAAACTATAAAAAAATATAAAAACAATCTCAGAACTACACTAGAACAAAAAGAAGTCCATTCCAAGTAAATGTCTTTAACTTTATTCTTGGACTATCTCTCATCCCTTCCACCATGCTTGGGTAGAAAATTACCATAGGATCTGTGAGTAGAATTTCTTATTCATTCAAAAATGATGGTAATATGTAGTACGTAATATTTCCAACAATGGAGGTAAATATATATTTAATATCAGTGATAGAGGTTATAATGAAAAATAGCTTATCACCAAATCGTTTCTAATGATAATCCCAATAAAGGTTATGAGGATAGATGCATTTCAAGTAACAACGTTCAAAACATAGCAGACATTTGTTAGTTCTTTTATGAGCCTTTGATCATTTTGACGCAGTTTAAAATTTAGTATTTACAAATATAAATAATTAAATTTAATTTAAAAGTTGAGAAAAATTTTAAATGAATTTAATAAATCTATAGTTTTTAGTATATCTCCACCGCATGAAGCTAGTTATAGATTTGTATTCTTTCAATAATAATAAAAAGATAATATAATAAACATTTTTACTAAATAACTTTTTTCCTAATGTTTTATGATGAGGTTAAACTTATTGAAAATTACAACTGTTTTTTGCTCAATAAGTTTACCAAAGTTTTTCCATAAATCGACGTAAAAAAAATTTTTAATTAGTATTCAAAAGTTCCTAGAACTTTTCTTGAAACTGGAAGGAAGCTACAGAAAAATCCCAAAAACAAAAATATTAATGTGACTTCATATTGTAGGAAACACAGTTTACATTAATAACAGAACAAATCTCAAATAATTTTTCATCAGGAATGGGCTTATGAGAAATTATAGTTTTATTAAATAAATTTTATTCGCAAAACTTCTCATTCTTGACTAATGAAACAAAAATTTGTTAATTTATATTTCAATTTTCATATTGTTATCGTTATTATCGTCATTAATAGAGGTAGTTATATAAATGGTTTTATAGTCGCTTCTCAATGGTTTACCGCCCAAATACACCCTTGATATGTAGTGATTTTGCATCAGAATGAGATTTTATTATTATTATTATAAAGATTTTTATAGCGCACAGTTATCAATTCACGATTGCTTCAGAGGCACTCAAGGTTTGTAAGAAGTTATGACTGGGAATGTTTATGGTATAAGTGAGTTTTCAAAAGTTTGCGAAAGTTCATGAGAGAAGGCGATGAGCGCAAGTTAGAAGGAAGTGAATTCCACAGACGTGGAGCCTAGTGAGAAAAAGAGCGACTAGTAAACAAGTCTGAAGAAACAGGTTGATGAAGCTAGAGACCAGAGTGCAAGGATCTGAGTGTGTGTGTGATTGACAAAAGATCAAGACGATAAGCAGGTTGTTCAAGCTTGAGAGTGCATGCCATGAACCAAAGTAATTTAAACTTGCATCTTTGGGAGACAGGTAACCAGTGCAAACGATCAAGACAGTCGCTGGAAGAGCTGAAATAATCAGCTTGAAAAACCGTCTTGGTCACATGGTTTTGGAGAGCTTGAAGTTTGCATGAAAGATAGTTTGGCTGCCCGCAAAGGAGAGAATTACAGTAGTTCAATCTGGAAAGAACTAGTGAGATAAAAAGGGCATTAGCAGTGAAAAGAGGTAAGAATTTTCGTACTTGTTTTATGACATAAATATGGCAATTGGAAGATTGGATTATTTGAGAAATAAAGTGAGCAAAGTTCAAATTTGAATCTAAGGTGACACCTAAGATTTTGAGCTTGGAAGATATAGGAAGTGTGGTGCCGTCGAAAGTTACCACAGAAGGGAGATTGTATTTTGCTAAAAAACGACAGCTGCCGACAAACATCACCTCACTCTTAGTAGGATTTAGTTTCAGTTGGCTTTGGGAAAACCAGGAGTTTAGAGCGGAAAGACAACTGGATAATTTAAGGAGAGTGGGGCTAGGATCTGGATGAGAGACTCCGGTGAAAAGAGTGATGTCATCAGCGAACTGGTGAAAAAGCAAGTCGTGCTGTACAATAATGCTACACATCGGTGATGTATAAGAAGAGAAGAGGATTGGTTCCAGAACGGAGCCCTGCGGCACGCCTGAATTGAGTGATGTAAGAGAAGAAGAAAAATTGTCCATTTTAACGAACTGAGAACGTTGAGAGAAGTAAGAGCGAAATCAAGAAAGAGCGAGATCAGAAATATTGAAGTGTCTATTCAAAATATCAATTAAGATATTGTGATCGAGAGTGTCAAAAGCAGCAAAAGGTCTAGCGAAACCAAAACGGCCGCATGTCCAGTAGCGCAGATGTTGCGAAGACTGTCAGTGATACGTAAGAGTGTGGTTTCTGTTGAGTGGTGCTTGCGATATGCTGATTGGAAAGGATTAAAATTATGAGATGATGAAACGTGAGAAGTTATTCTGGAATGAACGAGTCTTTCGATAATTTTTGAAATTTATGTAAATAAGTTTTTCAATGAAAAATAAATAAAAAGAAATCTTTTCGGTTATAATTTGTTTTCTAACAACATGACAAAAAGGGTAATATTGTGAAAAATTCATGGAACAAGGAAGTTTTAAAGCGAAGAATATTTTTTAATTATGAAGTCAAATGATGCATGAAATCATGGGAAATCAATTTTAATGTTATTTTTTTACATTATTTTTTATTGCTTTGAGCATTATTTCATTTTTTAATCAAAAACTTTGTGTTGTTGACTAAATAAATGTTTTATTTGACTTTATTATCAAATATTCCAATAAAACAATACAAATTGATAACATTACAAACAATGAAATAATATAAAAACAATAAAAATAATAATAAAAATCAAAAAAAAAAAAATGAGAAACTTCATAAAATATAAATAAATTTCTGTTATCTGGAATTTCCACACTATAAAGACCAACAACACACATGGTTAATAGGAATGACAGGCATGGGAAAGGCTGATATGACCATCAAATATATCACCGCTCACCCAACGGAAAACAATAAAAGCATGGGAATAAAGAAAAATGTGGATTACAAACTCAATGGTATGCCACATTGATTTCTGCTTGAGTCTTGAGATTGAGCGGGAGAATTTTTAGACAATGAAGGTTTGTATTTATCGTGTAAGACCAAAACTTTCATAGTTTGAATCTTTTACAAAATTCACTTTTACACTTGATGAACATCTTTCATTATTTTTAACATCTCTAAAAAATGTTGTTTTCAAAAAGGCGCTAAATAAACATAAACTATAACGGCAACACGCAATTCTGTAATCAAACGGTGCCCTAGAGTCCTGTTATCCGATAAGTGATTGGACGTGCTATTGGTCTACGAAGTAATGGAATATATTTAGTTAACTCTTTGAGCAACAAAACATGAAAAATATACCAGAAGTATTTATAGGTCGGTGTGTCATTTAAAACGCAGAACCTATAAAAGAACTTTAAACGCAAGATTTGCTTGCAAGAAGATTCTGGCATTTAACTTATATACTTGATATTCATGTTCTTTGTTTTCAAAATTCAAATAACTACGGAAGTAATATAATTAAAAAAAAATATCCAAAACCCCTCTGATTAGAAGGAAGTTCAGTTTGGTGAAATTGTGTACCAAGCTGTCGTGCAGAATGACGCATCCACGTGTGAAAACTTTTTCATGTTTTTGAAAAAATAAACATGAATAATGATAAAATCAATTATTATGCTTTTATGATTTGTATTATTATTATGATTGTTATTATTAAAATTAATAGTGTTATTTCTTTTCTACGACGCGCAGTTTGCGAACTAAGCTTTTGTTGCAAAGGCGTATAATAACAATAATAATGATAATAAACAATAAGAAGATCCACTCAAATGTAAAAACCAACGAAAATAACAATAATAAAATAATATACATGAATAATAATAAAAAAAGTATTATTATTATCTTTTTGATTTGCTGATTTCGAGATCAATCATCAAGTTACTACCAGTATCTTAAGATGAATGAAATATTTGATTTAGATAGAGAGTTCTTTTTAGCACATGAGCTGTGCTAGTCAAAACGATTTTCTGCACTTCTCTGAGAGAAGGATTCTCTGGTATCATATTTATGAGCTTTTCTGTGCCTTTTTTGACAAGACCTAATGCTCCTATAACCTCAGAGATATTTTTGACTTTGAGCTTCCACATTTTGTTCACTTCAATCTCCAGGTCTTTGTATTTTGACATTTTATCAAAAACTTTGGCTGCTACATTTTTGTCTGATGGTACGCTCATGTCAATAAGATAGCACGTTTTCCCTTGTTTGTCTTTGATCAGAATGTCTGGGCGATAAGCTTGGATTATGCGTTCTGTGTGGATTGGGAAGTCCCAAAGTATTGTAAAGCCTGGTCCTTCTGTGACCGCTTCTAGTTTTTGCTCATACCAATTTTTAGTAGTATCTACTAAAAAATGGTTGCAAATTTTCCAATGCAGGTATTGCCTAACTCTGTCGTGTCTGGTTTTATACTCTCCAGGGGTCAAAATGGAGCAACCAGACACAAGATGGTCAATTGTCTCAACTTTGTCAGCACAAAATCTACATTTGGCTTTTGTGCCATTATGCATGATGTTTGCCTGGTGGTTTTTGGTGAAGAGACTCTGATCTTGAGCAGCAATTATAAATATTTCTGTTTCAGATTTGAATCCTGAGCTGATGAGCCACTAATAAGTTGCTTTTTTATCTACATCAGCATTGTTGACTCTTGCTGCAAACTGTCCATGAAGAGGTTTGTTATGCCACCTCTCTTGAAGTTGTTTCAAGCCTTCTAGCTTAACGTCTATTTCACTTTACGAGCAACTTCAATCGCCTCGAGGTGTTGATAGCCAAACTCAATGTCAAATTCTCTTTTAAACTTCATTGATTCTTTGACGACTGAGTGGCTTTTCTTTGAACTTTCATGGTGTAGTGTTAATTTCATCATCCAATCTTTAGTTTTTGTTAAATAATTGTATAATCATATAATTGTGGTTTTGTAACATAGTTCTAATTGCATCAGTCCTTTTCCACCTTTGTTTCTTGGGATGTAGAGACGTGCAACATCTGCTTCAGGGCGATGCATTCGTTGACATGTTAATAGTTTTCTTATTTTAATGTCTATTTTTTAAGTTCATTTAAATTCCAATTTATAATATTGTAACTAAATGTCATTACCGGTAGTGCTAAAGTATTAACTGCTGATATTCTGTTTTTTGCATTAAGTTCTGCTATTGTAATTAACCTCACTCTTCTAATGCATTCTTTTTTTATTTGCTCCTTCATTTTTGCATGTTGTATTCCATCGCCTTCATTTACACCAAGATACTTATAAGATTTTTCTTGTTCTAATTCCTTTTATTATGGTTTTATTATCTATCATAATATTGCTAGTTTTTACTAGTTTACCTCCCTTGAAACTGGCTTTTGCACATTTTTCTAGTTCAAACTGCATACCTATATTATCACTAAACACCTTTACCGTTTTTATTAATCCCTCCAGTTCGTTGTCGTTACTTGCATATAAATATATTATTATTATTATATCTTTATTATTATTATTGTATTCCCATCAATACTAGTAGCATTGGTAGCAACGAGGATAAACTAAGCACATAGGGCGCAAAAAATCCGCAGCATTCAGTCGTCAAACGCCGAATCTTCCCTTCACACATTCTTATACATTCCTTGGCGTTATTGTTATTGCTATTAGTATTATTTTTATTATATTGATTATTGTTATTTTTTTATTTATACTTTTTTCATTATTATTTTTTAAATTTATTATAGGGTTTTCATTGTCATTAGTTCATTTTTAACCACAATTTTTGCATTATTTTTTTATATTTCTAATTATAGTTTTTTCATTATTAATATATTATTATCTTCCTTCAAATGTTTTTGATGGTTCTGCTGATAACAACCTTATGTCATGAAGAATATTTCTGAAAAAATTGTCGTTGAGGTTCTTACAAAAAAAATTAGAAGAAACAGCTGAAACATAATGAATATAAAGGGATTACTCGGGAAGATTAAACATTTGAGCAACAAGCTATTGAAATCAATGTGATTGTTTGCTATCTGTGATGTATCGATAGCATTTTTAGCTGTATGATAACATCGTTCGATGCATTGAAGTCAAAAAACCTCATGATTTTAAGGATATTTATTTAAAATTATGATTTATAGTTTTCAATTATCAGTCATTCTTTGTTATCCAAAAATTTCTTGCCACAAATTTAGTTAATTTTTGTGTTTTCCAAGCCTCATGTATTAAGAAATAATTATTTGAACCTCGCGTTTCCGACTATCAAACTGACATGTGTTTGATAATGAAAAGGCTATGTTGTTTAAGAAAACATTTACCAATGTATTGTGATGTAACTGGGTTTGCGTTTACAATACATCTGATAGGGTACAATATGTGAAAAAAAGATGTGAACAAGAATGGAAAAGAAAATGGAAATAACGCAGGTTTTATCTTCTTTAAATACAAACTGTTCAATGTCTCTAAGATATCTTCATGAGATATCATCACATAATGGTGTTGTCTATTGTATCTCTATTATAAGAAAATATATTAAATTCTGTGTATCTTTATTTAATCACTCAGACTCACAAGCATTGAAATGAAAAAGCTTTAACACCAAGGTTTGCACACCAAATCGTTAATGTAAATGCGTTTGATTGGGATCAACACACCAAATAATGAACAAAAATATATCGAAACAAATACACTTGTACCAAAATGATAACTTACTATATATAAAATCTATACATGATACATTTTCTGCCTTCGAACGATTATTGTGCATTGAAACAATAAAAATTCACGTTATTTATCTTTCTCATTATACGCTGCTATTTGTCATTTCATGCTTTAAATTCATCATTCTAACCAGGTATTTGATGTTGATGCTAATATTTTTCAAAAACTGATGTTTGGATGGTTCAATGAAAAGATTATTTTAAAAGCGTTGTCATTATACTCGTTTGAAATGGTGTCGAAAGCGTTTTTTGTATTAGTTACCGTAATTATAAAACTAAAAAACGCAGGTTTTGGATGAAATCTACTTATACAACTTTTATATGAAGCGTTCACTCAAAATTGTTCCCAAAATTAATATCATAACAAGTATTAAATCAATAAAAAATCCAGAAGCTACCTTTCACTTGATATATCCAATTTAGCTTAATCAAACGTATTAAATATTGTTAATAAAGATTAATTAAACCAAAACATCTACCTTAACTTGTAATATCCTTCTGCAATACACATCACAAAGCCATCTCAAACTAACCTTTCAGTTTATATACCCATCAATACACACATCGTTAAAAGTTCAGTACTATCGATGTTCGGTGTACACTTTCAAAATTTTTCAATATAAGTTAAAATTTTTCAAGCTTTTTAAAAATTCTGTATAATTTTTTATTGATAAATTTTGAATTTTCATGAAATTTAAAGGAATTTTGAAACAATTAAAATAAATCAAAACTATATTTCCACCAAAAATTCACCATTAAATTAAGTTGTTCATACCTCAATTGATTTCTTCAAAAGTTTTTGCATGTTTTTTTTACAAACTTTTGACTCAATGCTTACCATAAATACACCGTATTTCTTAGTTATTCATTAGATTGTATTAAAAATTTTTGATCGTGTTGTATTTTTCTGTTTTATATGGCATTTTATTTTAGTGTATTTTAGATAATGTATTATATTTTATTATATTTTGTATATTTCCTTGTATTTCATCATATGTGCTTGTTTTGCATGATTTTGTATGGTATGGTATTAATTTGCCTTTACCATCATGCAAAACATATATATACCGCTTGACTCTCATGCTTTTGATTTACACTAAAAAATTCTGAATGTCATTTGAGCAGGATTTCATATTGAAAATCGCACAAAATATATCCGAAAATATTAAATTTTTCTTAAAACGAACTTTTACTTAAAAATGTAAATTCCTCAAAGAAATCTGTTGCATTCTTGAATTTTCAAAAATCAACAAGAAAAGTTCAATATTTGGAATTTTATGTTACATTCTCAATCAACATTGTCATTACAAGGACCTACAAAAATATTCTCAATACACAAACTTGATGTATTCACCAGAAAGGCTTTCACGGAAGTTAATCAGATACATATGTCTGATATCCTCTGCGGCTCATCGAATGCTCATCAACTGAGTTTCAACTTCTGTGATGTATCGTGTAAGAGTGACGCAGTTTGAACCTGTGAAAGTATGCCTATAAATCACCGCATCGATTAGTTAGACCACATTTACAACTTTTGAGCGAGAGGAAAATTGAGGTGTTTTGAAATGCCTCCAACGACTTTCTGTTTAAAATGAATGTTTAGTCAAACTTTGATCTATTTTTTAAGTTAGATTTTGTTCTATTGGAATCAAAGACAGTTTTTGCACTGTTCCACGCTGTTTTTAACAATTGAGTGGAAAGTGAATTGATAGATCTTAATGCTTAAAGAGATGGACTAGAAATCTTTTTCATGAATTATCAACGTTGAATGGTCTATATAAATTAATGAAATCAATTCAAAAGATGAATTTAAAAATTGGAAATAACTTTTATTTCAACAAATAAATCTTGACTTTGAGAAATAAATTTATCTTCAAGAAATAAATCTTAACTTTATAGAATAGTGATCTGTAAAAAAACTTCTGTTATTAAAAATGGTGAAAAATTTATTTCAAACGTGAAATTGACCAGTTACAAATTCCTTCAAATAAATTCATTTGCATCGCTCATATTTTAATTAAAATTTTGTTTATGGGATGGTGTATTCCATCAAAAACATCTGAAAAAATGCTCTCCATCTCACCAAAAGTCTATTTGAAATTACTTCTTACTCTGTTGTAAACACAATTTTTTTAGTGAGTAATCTTCAGAACGAGGATGACATTTTACATTTATTTTGGCACATCGATAAAAACTAGACGACCTTTCTTTTATGAGTGATTCACGCTGAACAATATTTGATATTTCTTATCTTCGTTTAGTTCACTATTCATGTCTCGATGTTTTTTTATGATTTATTCCGTTAGAGTAATTCTTTGAGAATTTCCAAATTAAATTTTTTATTTATTTGAAGATCGGATTTTTTTCATTAAATTTTTCTTTCAATGTTACTAGTTTTTTTTCCATTAAAGAAAATTAATTATGAAACAGCGTAAGTTCAACATAATATACTTAAAACACCGAGCTTTTATTATGACACTAACACGCTTTTAATGTTCAATTAGTTGATAAAAAACCTCAGATTTAGACTGATTAGAAAAGGCAAAGGTACAATAAAAAATAAATAAAGTATAAAAAATATTCTGTTATAAACATATACTTTGAGGTTTTTTGCAGAAATCATCGATTTTGAACAAATTCTCGAAATACTTGTGTTTTTTGTTCATACAAGCCTTGAAAGAATTGATTGAATAAGTTGTCAAACACTTTATATTCAGAGAGTTGGTCGTAGTCGTTGAAGAAGTATAAGCACTTTATAATGTAATGTAATTTAATATAATGTAATACTTTACAATGTAATCTAATATACTTGAAGATGTAGTGTTATGTTATATATTGCAATGTAGTTTAGTTTTTGGTAATAAAAGTTTTCCTAATGAAACCCTCTCAACTTCCTAGTATCAAACCATTAGTGTCTGAGCTATTATAACGACAACAGTACTTTTTTTTCAGTATTAAAATACATATAAAAATGTTAAAATATTGTTCTATACAAAAATTGTGAATCGTACATGAAACAAACAGGAGATAAGTGGTATCAAGTGAATTCCGTGTAAATTATTTCTTTTTTTACCATTTAAGTTGTTTTTATTGCAATATTTTATATTCCAGAAGTTGAAATGAGCTTTTAAAGCATTTTTTATTTTTCTACGTTTTAGAAAAATTCTTTTTGAAACTTTATTTAAAATATATATTTCAAATAAAACAACTCATTATGAAAAGCTCATCACAGCATTGATCAAAAGAATGAGACGCTTCAAGAAAAGAAAAAAAATATTTTCTTGAGACAATATCAATATATTTGGACTCAAAAGTAGAATCCTTTGAAAAATGTCTCTGAACTAAACCTGTTTCAGGGCTTTATCTACAATAATAATATGCTCATAAAGCATAATATTCTGTGGTTTTAGGATAAGTCTAAACTTACCGCAAATTATATAGCTATTTTTCTATTTTGATGAATGTATCGAAAGTCTCATGAATTAGTGAAAAATTTTAGATTTTCATAGAATTTTTTTGTAAATTTATAAAGCACCGATTGTCTCTAAAATTTCGAAGAATTTTTCAGAGTTGGATTAGACCCTTCTAACGGTTTAGATGTAATGGAGATTCATTATTATATAAGATTTTCTAAAATCAATAATTTTGATTTAATGGTGTGTTAATAATTTTTATGAAAATAAAGTTTTTCTAATTAAGTGATGCTTTTTGGTTTTATATATATAGTGAGCGAAATCACATTTAACGCATCATATTTTTCAAACAAATTTTCAACTTAATTAGCCTATCATGAACAATATTGTTCCACGCTTCAAAAATTATATCTTTCAAGTCCTTTTTCAACTAATATTGCTTTCCATTCGCATAAACCAGTTTTTAAATATCACCCCATAAATTCTCAATTGGATTCAAGTCAGGAGTCTTAAAAACCCATGGAAGAATGGGCATTTCCATGTTCATTAACTAGTCTTGTTTCGGTAGAGGCATGGATTGGCGCTAAATCTTGCTGAAAAGTATATCCATCGGTATGATATTCATGCACAAATGGCAATATATATTCATTTAGCGTACGAATGTAATACCCTGATTTTTGATTACCTCCTAAGACCGCTAGTTTTGACTTACCGAAGGCAATAAACGCACCCCAAACCATCAAAAATCCACCACCAGATTGACGTTTCAAAAATGTTAATTCTTTCATTCTTGAGTCATGCCAATAGAATTTAAAACCAGCTGGTCTATCTAAATTCCATTTTTTTTCCATCAGACCATACAATTTGACTCCATTCATCATCCCAATAGATCCTTTCGTTGCACCATTTCAATCTATTTTTTTGATGTCGTTTCGTCAGAACTGGAGACGCCTTCATTTTCTTATATTGCAAATTGGGGTCGGAAGCTGAAATTTGTTGCACTCTTCGCTCGCATATAGATAAATTCAGAGTATTTTTTATTTCTTTGCTGATAAACTACTATTTGAAGCGATGCGTTTCAAATTTCTCTTATCTCTAGGAGTCATTTTTGAATGTCCTATGCTTCTTTTTGATTTCGGATGTTTTAAAAACTTATGGACGACTTTGATACTTTTTCCTATCTCTGAAGCTATCTTATTTCCACTCATTCCAGTTTTATGGTAAGCTAAAATAGTAATTTTTTCTTCTTCTGATAAATCTTTTCCTGAACCCATCTTTCGTAGTGAAAATATGAATATTAGATGATTTAAAGTAGAGGAACATGTAAAAATGATTTATATATTTAATATTTAATATTAATCGAATGTTTCATTAAGTATTATAGACGGACAAAAGATTTTTCTCTTAGTGGGTACAATGAATTTCGCGGTGCTTTTTTGTAAATAGTGATGGACCTATATGAAAATGTAACTTTGGTTTTTTTGAAAAATACTATATTTATTTATTTTTATTAATCGTCAATACAGTAAGTTTATTTTTTTATAAAAATTTTTAGAAGTGAAAAAAAGTGTAAAAAATATGGTGCG
This sequence comes from Pterobdella sp. o SKG-2022, assembly GCA_964035795.1. Lineage (NCBI taxonomy): Eukaryota > Metazoa > Annelida > Clitellata > Hirudinida > Piscicolidae > Pterobdella > Pterobdella occidentalis. Next base: position 26,524,612 of record OZ038321.1, read on the forward strand.
TCCAATGTGATTTCGCTCACTGTACTTTTGCAAAACTTAATCCTAACTAGCTTTTTTGAAGTTATTATTTTTAGGTTTCATCTACATAATTAACTTTGGGCTACACTAATTATCTTTTTCAAACCATTGGTTATTTTCTCATCGATCTTATATTTAGTATTGCTCAAAAAACTCTTTCAGACTTGTTTCAAAGCTAAGTTTAAAATAATTTACGTACATATGAGCTGCGTTTGCAAAGCCAACCTTCATTATCAACTCGAATTTCTGGGCATCAAAAAAAATAATACTAAAGAAGCGTTGTTAAGCGCTGCAAAACATATACATCTGACTATCTTACAAGCTTATACACTAGAGAAGATATAAAGACAAATCATCCATCAACGATTGTACATAATATCAACTCAAGCCTCATTCTTGGATGCCTCCACGTCTGAGCATAGTCATTTATCAAAGCTCTGTGAAGTGAATGAATGCGTGCTCCAATGAGCACTTGGAAAAGGTTGAGACTACGTGACGGGATTTTTAAACAATATAAACAAATAAAGAATATTATTATAGTGGCATGAAACTGTTTAAGTCTTTAAGACCACTTTGAAATATATATTTATATATAGAGTCGGTTCTATGATAAATCTTCATTCTTTTCAGCCCCTCACGCTTTATCCTTCAATCCACTCACACCCAGTCATTCCTTTCATTTACCCCAACAAAGTGCATTTGTGGGAGAGTTGTTTCTGTGTCGTATAAGAAAAAAAATTATGATTTTTTCTAAAAGCCAACTATAAAATGAATATAATTTCAAGTATACTTAAATGTTACTTTGTTAACCAGAAGCTTTGTATCTTAATAAACTAACCAGCGTTCTGAATTTATACTCAAAAAAACTTATATTAAGTAGTTTTTTACCAAGTTGATTTAAATCATAATTATTTTCTAAATCTAAAAAATACATAAATAAATAAAAAATACATATTAATATTTTAGAGCAGCACTGTAAAATTTTATTTTCAATTTTTCAAATTTATTTTTTAAAAAAACTATTTCATAAATTTTTATTTTCAAATGTTTATAATATAAACTGATTGGACATGTTTTGTTTGAAGGTTTCAAATTAATTCAGTTTTTGTTATTTTTGATGGTTTTTCTTCAATTTCATCAGCATTGGTTTGATCAATTTGTCTTTTAGAAGATTCTGGCTTAGTTTTGTTTGAAGATTTTGTATTAGAACCATCGCTGGAATCTCCATTTGATTCATCACTACTGTATGCAGCTAAAGCTGAAAGAGGATTTGAAATTTTGGATGTTTTTTCATTTGTAACATTTTTCTTTTTAATTTTTATATTTTTTAAAAGTTTTGTTCTTAATTTATCTGTGGATTTTGAAGATGATATTTGTGATTGGTTAAAAATCTTAATAGGCTTAACTAATTTAAAATTTAGATCTTTATCAAATGAAGATTTTTTAATAGATATTTGTTCTTGTTGTTGTCTTATAAATTCATTTTCTTCTTCTTGTAACTCATCTTCTTCAATATCTTTAATTTTTTCTCCATGTAGAATTGCTTCCGAGGCTCTTTGTCTGGTTCTCAACTCTTCAAGATCTTTCAAACTTCCTTGAATTTCCTCTTCCATTAAAGTTGATTTAGCTTTCATTTCAACCATTTTCATTGGATTCTTTTCCAATTCTTCTTGTTCTCTTTGAGCTTCTAGAACTTCTTTTCTTCTAGCATTCAATAGATTTTCGAAACATCTTGTTGCACCAGCCTCCATTTTGTAATCTTGGTTTTCAATATCTGTCTTATAAACAATTTCTGCAGCACATCTGGGACATTTTATGTAAAAACGGCTGATTCTCAAACCTAAATAATTCTCGTCTGGTACATTCTCATGACGAGAATTGAACTTACGTCCTTTGTATATGTATTCACCACATGTAAGGCATTTCATGTGAAAAGGTGCCATTGTTCGTATAGTGAACGTATAATTTTTTTTTACTTTGTTTCTAGGCACTTTATTAGGATCAAAATCTGGAGGATAGTACTTGTTTAGCACTTTTCTTTCAGACATTTTGAACGAAAAAGTATTTTAATAACTTTATTATCTATTTTACGTTAACGTAGGTGAACGTATTTACAACAGAGATGTGATTTAAATATAAACTCGATGGAATACAAAAATTTATCAAAAAAATCTGTTGAGTATCAAAAAAATTTCAAATTAAACTTAACATGTTAAAAAAAGAAAAAAATTTTTTTGACAAAAATAGTGAAATGTTCTCCAAATGTAGCAGTCTGCCAAAATTTAGAAAAATGAAAAACTGGCAGATAAAGTTTGAAACACTTAAAAAATACGATAAAAGACTTAAAAAATCAAGAAAATTTTTTTGTTGATTTTTTATTTGTTATATGAACACGTAAAGTTTTTTTTGTCTACGGAGGCAACATGATTCTTTAAACTAATATTTGAGTAAGTCTCAAAAATTAACTTTAATTTTTAACGATGGAAAATAAAAATAATTTACTTTTATATCAATAAACATTAACGACGATATTATGAGAAAAAATTTTTAGTACATTAGCAAAAATAAGCTAGAATTTTCGGTAAGTATAGCCTTACCGTAATACGTTAGCATTAAACTATTGTGGTAAGGCTACACTTACCGTAAATTTTAGCTTTTTTATGATAATAAATGTACTAAAAATTTTTCTCATAACATCGACGTTAATGTTTATTGATATTGTGTGAAATTACATTAAAATATCTCTAAAAATGTACTTTAATACAATAAAGTAACCCATGCTAGCAGTCCAACCTACGCTAGTATGAAAACAGGCGCAAAAAGATGATGACGGATAACTATATCATTACAAATAAACATAATATTTCATATAAAACGCAATACATATTAGTGATAAATAAAAATTCAATGATCAGTGTCAGTGAAGAGCTTGTCTTGGCAGGATTCGGTACATGATGACAGCGTGAAGGCCAATGATTCCACTGTTTGCCATTTGAGCAATCATTATTTTGATAACCATTGAAATAGTGATGGAAAATAAATTACGCTGCTTTAAGTGCCCCCAGTAAATGGGACTGAGATGTAAATACTAATATTGGAATTTCGAATTAGAATACTATTCAAAAACTTAAATATGAAGAACTCACGTTCATATCATCATCATACTATTTAGAGCCCATTTTCCTCAGCAGAGGGTAAGGCTTTTTTGAAAACAAGTCTTTTCCACATAAGGCGGTCATATATTTAAATAAAAAGCAAATATTTCAGTCATTCAGCCTTATAACGAAACTTTATTTGAAGCATATTTAACAAGGCCTTACAGTAAGGAAAAGTGCCTCTAATGATGACTTGGTTCACTGTGGAAGATAAGAACTTCACACAGCGTGAAAACTCCTTTTCCTTGGTAGAAAAGCCCTCAAATCTGGATGTCATATCCATTTATGACTGGTTAAACTTACGTCTTATGATGAAGCTCAACTTATTTAAAATGAGCTCAATTTCTTCAAATAAACGTATTTTTTAAAATTCCGTAAAAGTTATTTTACGGATCACCCATCTAATGTTTGTATTAAGTACATACTATTTAACTCCCTCTCTCTTTATCATCATGTTTGTCCAAACCAATGAAAAAACAACAAATATTGTAAATAACTAGCCTCTAAAATTTAAAGTAGAGATATATGATAAAAAAATAAAATTTTAAACAGCAAACTTCTTAACAAAGACTTCCTCGCTGAAAGGCACATCAGCACCCTCTTCACACGAGGCATCTCTACTGAAGTCCAACCACAAGTGATAAATATTTAGAGAGATTTGCAATACTCTTATAATGAGGTCTTTGAGGAAAGAGGTCTTCTGTTTGAGGAGGCATCTGTGAGGGTTTTTGCGGTTGTTTCAATTAAAACGTCTGCGCGGTAGATTGAATGCAGTCAGACGTCATTAGTTGTAAAAAAACAAAAAAACAATAATTATGTCCATTTATAAAGCATCAAGAAAAACCTGGAGCACTTGAGTATCAAATTGTAATTGGAAGTATTTTAAAATATTTTTGTGAAATTAATGAATTAAAATAAAAAACTTCAGTATAGGACTAAAAAACAGAACCAAGTTAATTTTAATCATTCGAAACAAAAGCATTATAAGCCCCAACAACCACCATGCTGTTTTCAACGCATGACTTGAACCTGTTGTAAAGAAGGTCAAGGTAGTGTTGGTGGAGGTGGATGAGTGCTTGGATACCTTCACATTCCTGTATCTGCTGCTCAAATGACACGCTGGAAGACTCAATGATCTGGGTGGTTTCAAGCATGACGTTGGTGTAATAACCATAGGGTGTGTTGTCTTTAGATGAAATAGAAATTATTGCTATTATATAGTGTGGGATGTGTTGCCATTATATAGTGCTGGATGTGTTGATATTAAATGATATCTAAGTGGAACGTTCTCATCATAATCATTCTATTATAGTCTTTCCCTTTTCTAAGAGGTCACTGATCTAAGCCAAAATTAACGATAAAATCGAATAAATTTATTGAATCTCAGCAATGTGGTGCCTTTATTCTCCTATTTAAACGTGGTTTAAAGTAAAAAAAAGCATTTAGAAGGTTTTATTAATATCATAACGTTCCAGTGATAAATAAAAGAAACATTGAAAATGGATGGCTTAGACATACCCTGGTCATGACGTAGAAGTCGAATGAGTTAGCGAAGTTGAGAACCTTCATGCGAAACAGGTGCAGCCTTTTGATTGCGTTGTAGGTTAATCTTTAATGATTTTTATGAGGGGCTTAAATGAAACAACTATATAATATAAAAACATGGTTTATAAGCTCATAATACGCAAAGCTTTTCGATTTTCTGGGAAACCATCATCAGATAATTATATATTATGCAATAATAAATTAAAATTATTAATGAGCTATGATTCTTCGAGCTTAACATGAAGGTTCAAATTATTTTGATTTTGAATATTAATAAACTAATATAGCAATGGAATGATACATTGGTTAAAACCACACCATGGAATCCTCCATACAAATTTCTCATAATGAATCTTACAACCATGAAACTAAGCTTAAAAGCTCATGACAACCTGTGTACAAGATCTCTGCAAACTTTACTGCCTCTGGGCACTTTTATCTCTTGAAGGGGGTGATTAAAATAATGAATAATGACATCAATAATTAAATAAATTAAAAAAAAAACTAGGAAAGCATAAAAACAATAAGTATATAAAAACAAAATAAAAGAATTTGAGAACACTTGCAACTGGGTTGAAATGGGAAAAGATACATACTATTATTAGGAATGAATATTCCATTATAATTATTATCTTTATTATAAAACACCAGCACTCCTGACCAACAAAGTGCAGCGAATCTAATGAGTACTTGGCATGCTTCAGCATCAAGATGAATCTGCCGTTGAAAGAGCATCATTATATGTAGATAGATAGATAGACATATAGATGAATAGATAAATGGATAGGTAGATAAATAGATAGATAGAGTGAAGATATCTATCTATCTATCTATTTATCATTCTGTTTAATAAGGTATTGTTAAATCGATTGCACAGATTATTAAATTGATCTCAAATATATGAAGGCAACATTGATAATAATAATAATGATATCGGATTGGTCGCAGTGTTAAATAGATTACGAAAGATATTAGATTGATCAGAAAGTTATCTAAAATCAGATTTGATTCACCAAAATGAAATAATACAATGCTTTGAAAACCTAAAATGAACATTGATAATCTTATCAACAAAATCATTATAACAACAGAGACGGATAATATTTAAATAACTTGAAAATGTCTTCATATTTTCTCATGTTCTCTTCACTCAGCATAATGCTGCAAGGCCAAGGAACCTATGCAAAGATAAAAATAATAATAATAAAATTAATAATAAGAACCATGATTAAAAAAAAGATATTTAATCAGAGCAACAATGATGATATGAATAAACTGAAATATATAACATTGTATTTTTAAAATGTACTTGAAACCTTTCGAAAATAATAATAATAACAAAAAAAAAGTGATAATAATAAGACACCTGATACTTGAGAGATAGAAGACTGATGGAGTTGATATCTTTGTTGCACACCTCTCCATTGCTCGTGTCCATGCTGATGCTCAACCTTGTGGATGTGTGGTCATGATGACGTAGTTATACGTAGTAATAAAAATAGTTAGTAATGGAGTTAATATTAATGTAATGTAATGCGGTATTTATAAAGCGCTTTTCCTTATAGATCAAAGCCCTTGCTACAAATTTAATGTAGCGAAAACACACTGTGGAACAGGTGCTAATTGTCGGCCCACGCGGGGTCAAACCCGGTATTTTAGATAATTAATTTAATGCTCTACCAGCTTAGCTATACCGACCTACACAATAGACAGTGAAAATTCACGTTTACTATAGAAAGCATAACGTTTTTTACCCTGACCAACAGGATTGAAGCAGATTTCAACTAAATTTTATAAGTCTGCTTTTTCTCCCACTAACAAAACGTTGTTTTGGCTTGGTTTTGTTTAGCTATTTTTTATCAATATTTTTGAAACAGACTAGACTTTAAAAATGCTATTTAAGCGGGAAAAATAGCAAATTAAGAAAATCTGGTCCAAATCTGCATCAATCCTATTGGTGAGAATAAAAAACGTTATGCTTTCTATAGAAAACGTGAAGTGTTTGTCATAATAGACTTACGCCATAAAGATGCAACTACGAAGACGATGATCGCATATTAATATCATTGATTCCATGAAATAGGCGATGATGGTTGATTATAACGTAAACTTATGAAGTTTTTGAAAAACATTTGAAACATAAAATAGATTGAGCATTATTTCAGAACACTTTTTAGTTTATTAAGATACGAAGCTTTTTGTTATCAACGTAACATTATCAAGTGGAGTTAAAAATATTTGTAACTCCACTTGATAATATAAGCTCATCTTACGAAAAGCTTCGTGGAATAAAATAAACTCCTAAAAGTGTTTTCGTTTGAATATTAAAGTACAACACAGACCTGGTAAGCATATCATCATCATCATCGTCTTTCGTGTCACACTGCTCATCCATGAAGGCCTGTTGCAAAAGGAAGGTCAAGTAGGTTTCTTCGTACCAGTGCTTTTCTGTCTGGATCTGTTTTATGGTGGTGATGTGAAAGTGGTGGAAAGGGGGAGGAAGGACTGGGGGAATTTTGTAACGGTGATGATGAAGAGTAAATTTATACAATAATAATGTTAATAACCATGTAACAATAGTTTGTATATCTGAAGTTTTGTGTTTATTTTTAATTGTATGAGACCTTTTTTCAACCTTCAAAAAATATTGAAATTTTAGTTATACAAAAAGCCAAGAGTTTATAACCATGAAATGTTATTAAAAATATACAATAAAATGACCCAAAAAAAATGGAATAAAGACTGACGGCATGGAAAAAACTGCAGTAGAAATCATGCATAGACCTTCCAGATTCCATGAGAAAACACTTCTGTTGGTGATGATGAAAGTTTGTGCGTATCTCACCATTAATCATTACTGCCGTTTGCATCATCATCATCATCGTCATCTTACTTAATCATCATCATAATAATAAAACTAGACAAAAAACCTTAACTATGGTGAAATGCTTGTAGAAGCGATGAGGTAAGGCCACGGATGTGGTGATGGTGCGGGAGACGGCAGTATAACATTGAGCAGTGAAGTCCTTGATTACCTGCTCCAGCTGCCGATGCCGCAGATGCATTCGAGATTTCCTTTAATGCAAACAAGCGTGGTGATTATGGTGATAATAACAGAAAAGAATGAAGAAAATGATCATCCTCCTTAAAAATGAAGAACTGGACGATTTTGATGGCAACCCAAAGAATACCCACCCATGACTAGGGTGCTTTGGTTTAAAAAATCTTCTTCCTTATTCTATTTAGAGCTCATTTTTCTCAGCAAGAGATGAAATAAAATAACAAAATATATAACTTTAATAAATACATAAGTAACCATAAAAATAGAAAAAAATAAAAAACCTAGTATTGGTCAATAGTTTACTTGGCCCAGTCCCACCGCAAGGATTAGAGATGGTGTTGAGAGAGGATTCATGAGGTATGAAGTGGGCCAGAGATTTATTCAGACAGTCATATAAATAAGGGTTGTTGTGTGTGTTTTGGTCTCTTATGAAAGTATGGGACAATTCTTCATCCCAATATAATAATGAGGATGATGATGGTTGTTGTGATGGTGCTGATGAAGGTTGTGGTACTAGTGATGATGTTGGTGGTAATGATGGCTCTGATTTACCATCACAAACTGCTGAACTGCCTTTATTTATTTGAACTTCATCGCGTCTCTGAAGTTCGTCTGAAGAACTGTGAAAGATTTGAGAAAATGAAAAAAAATAAAAAGCATCATTGCTTAAGGTAGCGTTAAGAAGTTTCTAGGCCATAAAAAAAGATAAAATCTTTTTCTTATTGCTACGCTCTATTTCGCAAATATAGTTGAATATAGTTGAGAGCTAATGAACAAATGTTCAGTTCTAAACTATGACATGTTTTTGCTTGTAGGTATTTTGGCACTCCGCAACAGAGTGTGTGAATCATTTTAATGAAAAAATATAATCAAAATAACATTTCTTGATTTTTATCGTAAAATAGAAAGATTTTAGACACATATATTTTTTCAAAAAACTAAAATTTTCGAAAAATATGTATCTAAAATCTTCTTAATTTTACGATAAAATCTAGGAAATTACGATATATTTAAGCTCATTTAGTTTTAAAAAAATGACGAATTATACACTCTTAGCACTAGACGTTAGCTGAATTAAATGTAGATACTACAATCTTGAAGGCAACTATGAATAAAATTATTTACTATTAATAAAAAAACTAAATAATAATGAAGTTACATAACCATATGACAATAAGTGATTCTCAGAGCAAAACTCATACTTGATAATATTCCTTTGTTAACGAAAAACTTTGTACTTGACAAAAACACCTTTTGTGTTAAAATAACTCGCAGTAAAATTTTTACAACTATCTACAAATTCCCATGATACTAATGATAAAAATGACCCTGATACTAAGCATACGAACTCCCAAGACTCAAAACACTCACCTATCAGCATGAGTGATTCCATCTTTCTTGCTGTCACAACTTGGAACACTGGCCAACAGGCAGCTTTTATAAGAGTGATACAAGGACTCACCAAAACCCCCATTTCCCACTCCACCCGTTTGGGAAATATTTGTAGTCTCAACCTCATTGATAGACCCGATCAAGCCAAAAGACTTACCAGTGTTTACTAAGAGGATCAGAGATTTCTTGAGGAAAGCATGCTCTTCCTGCAGTGAGTGATTGATAAACAGTGAAATGACGAAATCAATCAATATAATGGAGTATAATAGAATATAAAAATAATAGTAGAAAAACGAACATAGTTTATTCAATCAAATAAGGTAGGACGATTATAATTACAAAGGTAAGATTTACACATATTGAATAAAATAAATTTTCAACCAAAAGCAATTGATTCACTACACCGCTTGTTTTCTACAAATTATCAACAAATGAACCAGACTTCAAAGAACCAACACAACCCCACCCTACCTCACTTCCCACCACCTCCAGCGACTTTTCCCAAAAGCTTTCAGTTCTCTCTTCCCAGTATTTTGTTCTGTCAACGAAAATCATTCTCATCATTAATGGCATCAGTGTGTATGTGTAGGGTGGAATGGAGAAAAAAGGTTAGGTCGTTGGAAAAAGTCAGTGAGCCCTTGGAAAAGGGAAAGATGCTGACTATAATAAAATGATACTGATACTAGTGAGTTTATGCAGTGTAGATATATGCAATTTTTCTAAAAACTTCGAAATATAATCCTATAGCATGAACAACGCTTATAACATACAAGGACAAACGCAAAAAACTCAAGTTACTTCTTAATAAAAAACTCATCCAGGTGGTCATCGAAAACTCCCCTTCTCAGCCAATCATCAAGCAGCTGTAGACAGGGTCTCACTACTTCCAGCCAAACACTGGCCAGTAGTTGCAGCTGCCATGAGTTTTACTTAATCAATTGATATAGGGTTTAATTTAAATTTTAAAGAGTAATTGAAGATGAAAAAAACGATAGAACCTTAACTTTCAGGTTCACAACCTGATGATGAAATCATTTCACATAATAAAAAATAAATATAATTTTCTTGATTTTTATCATAAAATGAGGAAGAGCTTAAATACATATATTTTTTCAAAAAACTAAAATTTTCGACAAATTCAGCTTTTTCATAATTCGTTAGTATAAAAATATAAATAAATAAATAAATAAATAAATATATATATATATATACAGCATCAAAAATTTTTGTTTTGAACAGAAAAAGTCATCTAATGAATATAATAAAACCACTTGCAATAATAATGAATCCTAGTGAAAATAATAACATGTTATTGCCATAGTTTTTGGTAAAACCACTGACCCTATTGAGAGTACCATTTTAGTAACTATTGTTTAGATACATCTCAGTTTTGAACTCGTGCATGTAATTGTACCATTGTGCTTATCATGAATTACACTAATTTTGTTGATAACCATGTATTCTCTTAAGCTTTGATTAATTTAAGTCTTATAGTAGACGATAAATGTCAATTTGCCATGGAAACATATATAAAAAAACACTAAAATTCGTTTAAACCTGTATAAAACTTTTGGCAAAACTAACATACATTATCAAAAGCATAATATAGGCCATTATTACGGTAAATTTTTAACAGATATAAGACTTATAAAATCAAAATTTTCATGCACACCCACACAAACACAATTGACCAACATACCTCAGACACTTCACTGATTGGGTAGCCTCCATTTTGTGGGACACCCTCAATAGGTTCATTTCTTGCTTCATTCCATCCACAATCTAGCAAGTCATATTGGATAAAAGTGTTGTATATACAAGAGAACAGATGCAAACAGGACTGGGTAGGTGTGTATAAATGGTTTAGGTGGGTTATTTGGTTGCAGAGGTCATTGCTGTTTTTGTCATCATCATCAGCTTTTTGGTTTGACATGTGCTGTTTGATGGATGATAGATGTGCTACCAATGGTTTCACAACACCATCCTCAAGAAGGGAGTGCAATAAGTCAAGTACTTTAAAAACATCTTTCAACTCCACCATTAATCCTAGGATGCTTTTTCTTTCTTTGGGAAGAAATTATTAACAGTATAATTAGTTATTTAAGAGAAGAATTTGAAGATGTAAAATTTTTCTCAAAATTCTATATATTAACAATTTTTTTTACAATTTATTATTAGAGTGGAAGTTAATGAAAATTTGAAATAAATAAACGAAGTATTTAGTGTCTTCATGAGTCATCATCGTTCATGTCATAAAAAGTTGAGTATTTAATAAAAATGAAAAAAAGAACATGCAAAGAAAAAATATTTTTTAAAATGAACAATCTTTAAATTATTACTTTTAGCTTTTAATGCTTCTTCCACAGAGAGGAATGTTTTCCTGACATGACTCAACCAATCAGAAAGGACTGAAGCAAAAGCTTGATGGGAGTTTGTGATTGACTGGAATTTAAACATGAATTGCATATCATTAAAATCCCACTGCGAATAATGGTGGTTCTGCAGGTAGGTAGACAAATTGTTAGGGTGAGTGAGAGCTTCAATAAACTGCTCAAGCTTCTTCATCATTGTGGCATATAGAGCATATTCCTGTAAAAGCTTGTGTAAGCATTTCTGTGAGGTTATTTATATCTTAATCACAATACTAACATAATGATGGATGTGTGAGCACGTGATAAAGCAATTTATAACGAATGACTAAAGGATTTAGTTGTTATTTTGCTAAACCATTTAAGCCATTTTCTTACCCAAAAATCAGGCTTTATCAATGAAGATACATCAAAAATAAACTAATTAAAATAATTACGCTTCAAATGCTTTTTATAGCACTATATAAAAAATATTATAGATTGAAGCTTTTAATGGCAACCTGGCCAAGGAAATTGACAGCCACACAGTTGTTAACAATATATTCTCCATTGAGCCATTTAAAAGTGAATGTTGACGCCAATCCTGTGAATAACCTGTTTTGGAGGTTATGTTGTTATAATAACAAGGGAAACAAACAAAATATTAACTAAATTCACAAAACTTTTAGTAAGACAAACTAACATTATTGAGTGATAATGTAAGTTTGCCTAGTGAAAGCTTTGTGAATTTCAAACAACAATACTTACCATATTATTTCACTGATGAGATTATCTTCACTTAGTACATGCATATTACAAAAACTTTTGAGTTTATCATTATTTATATAAAAGTCGTTCAATTTATATAGTAAAGGAGATGCTGTTTCATGTTGTGTGTATGTAGGTACATCTGAAGCTGTATCATATCCTGAAGTGTGCTGTTTATCACCATCATCTTCTAAAGTGAAGTTGTATAAAAAACCATTATTACTGGAATGACTATTGAAAAGCTGTGAGGATGTTTTGAATGAGTTGCTAAAACCTTCATCAATGAAGAGACTGATGCTTAGTTGTTGTAGGTCGAAACAATATGATGTTTCATCATTTTCATAGAAAGTTATTCCTATATCAGTAAACTTACTATGAAAAGACTTCCAACTTTTTAAACAATTGATATTTTTTGAATTAGTTATGTTGTTGGTGATTTGATTATGTGGTATTGACTGATTGAAGGAGTAATCTCCATAAGCCATCCAATAGGTTTTTGTTAAATTTTCATTGAGGTTATCCTTTAAAGCTTCTAACTTCTCAAAAGCATCATCTATACGATGAAGACCAAGTGATCCTTCTATGTTTTTATTAACCTCAAAACCAATATCCTCATTCTTATTTTGAGTAACATCTTTATTTATTTCATCAGCAGAAAATTTTTTCAAGTTATTGGTCTTTTTATCTGCTTCTATTTTATTCAATTTTATATTTTCATTATTTACAGTAACAAGAACAGTTTTACCAATATTATTTAATTCATCATCATCATCTTTTTCTGATGATGATGATGAATAATGCATAACCACATCTTCACCATCAAGCAGATAAGATTTCCAATCAAAAGGATGTGTTACATTTGTTTGATTTACATATTTTTCTGTAATATCATTGGAGGGCTTTATATTTGTTGATGTTGGTGATTGCGAAAGAAAAAATAAGAAGTGAAGTATGGAGTAATGTGTTTGGGTTTTCTCATGAAGTATTTCCTCCCCATACAAGGCGCTGGTTAAAAACCTATGACATTGCTTTTGGAGTTGCTGGGATTTCAATTCTAATCCATGAATGATCAACTTTTCGGCAGTTCTGAATGAAAAATAATTGAAATTATGTGTAATTCATGAAATATTAAGTGTTACCCATCAATGATACGTTCAACTTCTCTTTCATCTGTATCAAGGAATGAATGGTTCTTGATATTTGTAGAGCAAAACTTATAACAGTCATTGTAGACACTTTCTTCTAACTGAATAATTTAAACAAAAATTTAATAGAAATTAAAGTATAAATCTCTACTCATATGACGGGTATTACAATTCATCATGAAGTAATGGAAATTATATAATAGGAATAACATTCTTATACCTTATAATCACAAGTTTTATCATTTACAATAACATTAACTAAATGTTTTAATAGATCGTCAACTTGTTTCCAACGCGCCATTATTGTTTAAATCGAAGACTGTTTTATATTTGAGAAAAAACTTTTTATCTTTTTTGTAAAAATAATTGAACGTATTTAATAATTTTTATTAATAATTTAAAAATAAAATTTAGGACTTTATGTCAATAAGTCATAGTCTTATTTATAATTATAAACATTCTTTACGATAAAGAGGTTTCATTGAAAAGGCTAAAATATTAGAAAGTTAATGTATGGTTCGTTGTCTTTAAGAGATTAAATGGCGAGTAAGTGCTTTAGGAGCACTTTGGGTTCATCCAAATCTGATGGAGTCGACTTTGAAGACATAAATTTCCACAATAATGAAATATTAACATCTGTAAATAATTTATTATCAAATAATAGTTTGAATTGTAACAATACATGCTCCAAAATGGATTGTGAATCGTCTTTTTTCGAGAATGGACGGGAAATCTTTGAAGCTTGTAAAAACGGTGATCTAGATTCCGTGAAAACAATGATAACAAAAAACAACGTAAATGTTAAGGATACAGCTGGAAGAAAATCATCACCATTACATTTTGCTGCAGGTAAAATATTAATTTGTAAACATATCAATTTTTTCCTTTTTTTCAAAAATTAAAAAATTTTTTTTACTAGGTTTTGGCAGAAAAGACATAGTAGAATTTTTGATAAGTTTAGGGGCAAATGTAGAAGCAAAAGATGATGGAGGCTTGGTGCCATTACATAATGCATGCAGTTTTGGACATGCTGAAGTAGTAAAAACCCTTTTGGAACATGGCTCTAACGTCAATGCTAAAGACAATTGGCATTATACACCTTTGCATGAGGCAGCCATCAAAGGAAAAGTTGATGTGTGCATAAGTTAGTATTATATAAAACTTCTTTCTCATTGAGGATATAATATTTTTCAACTAGTTTATAAATATAATAAAATTTTCAATAAAGTGTTTCATCTATAACATATCAAAATCAATAGTATCTAAAATTATTTTTAGTCTTACTACAAAAGGGAGCAGATTTGAGTATCAAAAACTCAGATGACAAAAACCCAGTTGATTTGTCTGATTCCATTGCCAAACTAGTCCTTACTGGTATGCCATCAAATTAAATATTCATTAAAATAAACATAAAATATATAAAACTATATAGATCTTCAATAAACACTTCAAAAAGTTAAAAAACGTTTAGCGGTCATACTAAAGTATATGATTTTGTTATGTTTGAATCTATGCTTATTGATCAATGTTTGTATTACGTCGTGATGTTCACAGATTATGTTTGTTCAAGGAGTTTCTGTGGAAACTTATTTTTAATGTGTCTTGTTTGAAAAAATGATTGTTATAATGGTTTTTAATTTAAACTGACATATTACATTGTCTAACCTTATGTGATGAGACAAAATTTTTTAACCAATTAATAATAGTAACAATTTAAAAAATTAGATTATAATTGTATCTGATATTTTTCTCTATTATATTAAATACTTATAAATAATTTGCAAGTCGCACAAATGTTAGATAAAGTGAAATTCCTTAGCATAATCTTTCAGTTTTTTTTTAGTAGGTATCTGAAATTTATTTAAAAAGATGAACTTATATGAATTAAAAATTAATAATATATGAATTATGATAATATAAAACTTATTAAAACTTGTTATTATGTTAAACATCATATGGCAGTAACTATAAAACACTCAACTTTCATTCCGAGATGCACTCGGCATGCCATTATTCAAAGGTTTTGTACATTTGAACTTCATAATTTTTCTATTATGAATATTTTCTTCTATGCTAATATAAAAATTACGTATTATAATATAATGAGAATATAATTAATAATTACGTGTGTTTATGGGAAATATACTATTTAAAAACCAATTAAATGAGTTTTTTTCTCAAAGTAAAATCCCTTTTACATAATGTTGAAATAGTTTCAATTATAATGAATATTCAAAAAATGTCATTAATTTAAAATCATTATAAATATCAAAACTGAAATAACAATTTCACAAAATTTCTCGATCATTAATGTAATCAATCCAGTCAACTATTCCCCTTACTTTAACCTCGTTGCAGCATCAGTTAGGACAATAGTAACCAGGGGTGCTCTATTCATCCACTCTGTTCTATCAACTACGCAGTTGATTTGTTGATAAATATGTTATTTGTCAAAAAAAATTTTATGAGTTATTGTGCGAAATAAATTTGTTTTTAAAGCAAATATTGAGGAAAGCTTTTCTAATGCAAACATTAAAAGTATGTTTTCGAGATGAAGCTTTGTAAATTATTTGGTTTTAAAATAACTGTGTTTTGGCACTATTGTTTTGTTCAGGCTATTCTTCAACCATATGTATTTTTACGACTTATATTTTTAAGTCAGTAAAGGTGATATATAGAAGTTTCTTTAAAATAAACTGATTTAATTTTTATTAAGTTCAATTTCATAATAATTTTGAGTAAAATGCATTAAAGTATTTGACGTGAAGTTTGATAAAAAGTTGAAAATTTATAAATATACTTAAAGTTTTTGAGGTCACTGTAGAAGTTCAAATTTTGAAGCCAATGTTTCAGTATTGATCCAACTTTCCTTCAAAACTGGATATGATATTCATTATGAGATGATGATTATAACTATAGTTGAATATATCAAATCAAATCAATGATGAGTATGATTATAGTGGCATCAACTTCAGGAGTTTCTAGACCACTGAGTATTATGAACTTTGAATGCAATTTAATGTAATGTAAGTTTTCTTAGATATGACAATTTAAAAAAAAATTATGCAAGTATAACTAAATAAAAAAAACAGTTAACTAAGATTATATGAAAATAAAAGGTCTGTTAATTGAAACAAAAGCAACCATAATAATACTTATATAAATGAAATTTAGAAAACTGAGTTGATTTTGAATGTATAAAAATAATTAAATCTGTGATAATAAACAAAAAAATATATATAGATGAAACTTCAAATAAACAATTTTGAGCAATTAAATGTTAATTTTAGACAAAATTTGAACAACTTCATTGTCTTCATCTTTTTTCTTCAATGGGACTTCCACATCATCACAATTAAAACCAGAAATTGCTTATCTTTTTCTTTATTATTACATTCTTTGATATTAATTAAATGATAATATTTTTTTTTATCTTTTATAGAATTTTCATCCAAGTAATGCCAGCCTTTACTACCCCCAAAAAACCATGAAGTGTTTATCTTTGTAATTTTTGTTGTTGCGTAAGATGAAATTGTTGATGTTCACAATATATATTATTATAAATTAAATTCGCAAATAAATTTGCTTTAATTGAATATATATCAAAATTAATTAAATTTTCAATTATAGAAAATAATTATATTTTAACCATTATGTTTATTTTGATGTCAACTTCAAACTGAATTCAAAACCGCTATATTAGTAGAAGTAATATTAGTAACTTTTAAGACAGTATCAATAGTATTAATATAAAACATAATGTCAACCATTAGATCGCCTCTAATTGGAGCTGCCTAATTGATAGGTTCCACAAGGCGCTACTGCATATGAATATCAAACACTGCAAGCAACACTCACCCAGGTGAATACAAAAAAGAGGAGTTGTTGGATAGTGCTCGCAATGGTAAGATTGACAAGATGATGATGCTCCTCACTCCATTGAACGTCAACTGTCACGCCTCTGATGGGCGCAGGGTAGGAGGAATAATAACTAAAATAATAATTCTATCACGTATCTAATAATAATTAGCACACAGCCAATAGTTTTGCTAATGTTTATTGTTAAGGTATGAGTAGCGTTCTGTGGTTGAATCTATTGCCTCCATGGGAAAATCACATTCTAGTTGTAATTACGTGCAAAATAGTAATTATCACATACGTAATATTAATTAAATCTGTAATCTTCGACGATGTTTTTTTATTAATAAATTATAACATGATTAGAAGGAAGATATAAAAAGATTATCCCTAAAACTTCAAGTATTTGTTATATAAATGTCTTTGAAAATGGCACGGTTCATTTTGTTTAAAAAGCGCGCTTTATAAATTAAATAACAAGATTTAACCTATTGGTGAATTTTATTAAAATTTTTTCACCAATCATCATCAATTTTTATGATTCTCAAAAAATAGTTTTTTTTGAAATCACATACATGCGCCCTCCACCACCCAGTCAACGCCGTTACACCTGGCTGCTGGTTACAACAGGGTAAACATAGTGCAGTTGTTGCTCGACCACGGAGCAGACGTGCACGCTAAAGATAAAGGGTGCGTTTGTCATTTTTTAACGAATATTTTAGTGCTAGATAATTAAATGCATTAATTTTTTACATTCATATGATAAATCATCATTTCATAATGCACCAGTACCGTCTTTCGTTTAATCATCATATTAATATCATTTCCTTATTTTTTCATTTTTATTATAATAATTTTAATAATTATAATAATAATTATTGTTATTATTCCTGCCACAGAGGCCTGGTACCACTGCACAACGCATGCTCTTATGGCCACTTTGAGATCACTGAACTGCTTATCAAGGTCTTTGTCGGCGTTGCATTATGAACATATTGTGGTTTCATCATTTTATAATAATAATTAGCTTCAACAATAATTCCATCATTACTATTTAATAATGATATTAAAAATTTTCATTGTCTTTTTTCTTTATTTAATACATCAATCAAACATTGAAACCACACCTCCCACGTACATAGTACGGAGCAGATTGCAACGTGATGGATTTGTGGCAGTTCACACCGTTACACGAAGCTGCTTCTAAAAATAGATCTGACGTATGTACTCTCTTATTGGCTCACGGAGCTGACTGCACGCAGCTAAACTGCCACTTGAAATCGCCTGTCGATCTGGCTGCTTCCTCTGAGCTTGCTGAACGCATTCTTTGTATGTCCTTCAATATTTTTTATTATCAGTTTTAGTTTTCAATAGTAATAATAATAATAATAATGATAATATTATTATTATTATGACTCACCACAAGACGAGCACAAGGGCTTCCAGTTGTTGGAGTCATGCAGGTTGTGTGACGTCTCGGGCATCAAAAAAATGTGCCAAGATGACGTCATCCATTTCAAACACCCCTTCACCCATGACTCACCCATCGTACGTTGTTTTTTTGATTGGAATTTTTTATTTATGCCGCGTTAAGTAACTCCCAAGCCGGGAATTGAACCAAGAATCTTCGAGCTTATTTTATTTTTAGATGTCTTTTTGTGAAATATTTAAATCGTAAAGATGTAACTCAAACGGCATGAACTGCCATTTTTTGCGCTATGTATATTATGATTATTTTCCACTGCAGCTTGTATATATGTAGTATAAGACATCATTTAAAAACCTAATGTTCCATCATATGAATGCCATAGACACTCTTCCTACCACTAAATACCAGCTCTGATCAATTGTTACACTCGTGCTTATAATGTATCAGTATGATAAATTTCGTCCAAAATTCCATATCATCGTTGTAAGTGGTGTATGTGTCAGGGGTGTAGGTGGTTATTTTTTTGGGGGTTGTAAAAGTTGGGGGCATAAAAAAACTGGTGGTAAAAGACGTGGTTTGAAAAGAAGTTTATCATTCAGACGGGCACGACCAGTGGATGGTAGGAAAATAACAGAATTCTAAATGGGTAATGACAAGTTGGAAGTTGTTACTGACTTTTGTTATCTTGGTGACATGATTTCTGCTGTGGGAGGCTGCGAAATTTCTTCAATCACCAGATGCAAGTCTGCTTGGATTAAGTTCTCTCAACTTATTCCACTTTTCACCAATCCTCATCTACTTTTCACAACCAGTTGAAGCGCAATGGCTTTGCTATGATCCGATGAATTTGCAGAGCCAAGGTTGGAGACAGAATGAGAGCAGAAATTTTGTACGCGAAACTTGGCATTCAGAACATAGAAACGGTGCTGCGTTGTCATAGGTTAAGGTGGTTTGGTCATGTGGTGCGCAGCTCAAGTCGGATCTCAAAGGTTAGAGATTTCAAGGTAATTAGTGTTAAAAGATCCTATAGGCTAAAGATGACTTGGGAAGAGGTGCTGAAGAAAGATCAAGCGAAACTCAATTTGTCAAAGATTGACACTCACAACCGTTTTACGTGGAAAAGAGTTGTTTTTAAGAAGGCTTCTTTGCTGAGAAAAATGAGCTCTAAACAGAATGATGATGATGATGATGATGATTGTAATGCCATGTAATATAATGGGTTACTTATAAAGCGCTTTTCCTTATAGATCAAAGCGCTTGCTACAAAGTTTAGTGTAGCGAAAACACACTGTGGAACAAGTGCTATAGTCAGCCCACGTGGAATCGAACCCGGTAACTTTAGATAATTAGTCTAATGCTCTACCTCTGAGCTATACGGCCGATCATTAATCATTAATATCAAATATAAATTTTTAGCAGTATAACGTCAAACTAAACTTACCTCGAAACTATTAGGGTAATTCTATTGTTTCTATCTACACCAATTTCAAATACATATCTATAACATCTAATATGAACAAACAGCACAGCGTGATACAGTCGGTATCGAGTGGTAGGAGAAAGCAATGCATTGAGATTCTCATCAAGAAAGGAGTGTTCATTGAGATGAAGAATAAAGAGTTGGTGTCTTTTGATGTTGGGGAAGGTGGTGGTATGAAGGATTATCGAGCTGATGACAATGGTGTTGGTGGTGATAACAATTTTATGTGTTAGTCCTAATAACGATTGCAATAATGTTTGTGTTATAATGATTATGATCATAATACGAATGAGGGTCATTCCAATCAAAATTTGAATTTGTATTTTATTATTTGAAATCGTTCTAGTAATTGTAGTACTAATAGTAGTATCAATAGCAGTTAAAATTTCAAAGAATATCAAATGTTTGCCTTGGCGCTATATAAATATTTTTATTTAAAAAACTATTACCACTATAAGCAACTGTACACCCAACAGCCTACTGACACCTCTGCACATGGCCACAGACAAATGCTTGGTGGACCTGATGGATTTGTTGCTGAAGAATGGAGCCAAGGTGCCATTCTTATTATGCATCCT
This sequence comes from Pterobdella sp. o SKG-2022, assembly GCA_964035795.1. Taxonomy (NCBI): domain Eukaryota; kingdom Metazoa; phylum Annelida; class Clitellata; order Hirudinida; family Piscicolidae; genus Pterobdella; species Pterobdella occidentalis. The sequence goes on from OZ038321.1 coordinate 26,545,389, forward strand.
TGTGGTTGCTTGCAATGTATTTTTTGGAGATATGTTATTTATAAGTCTTTGTACTGTGTTTGTTTTCTGTCAATCTATCTGTCTATATATCTATTTATCTATCTATCATGTATTATTTCGCTAAGTTATCTACTTATCTACCCATAAAAACAACTCCACAACCAAAGGTGAACACACTGGATGGACAAGGACAAACAGCCCTCCATAGGGCAGCTCTGACTGGTCAATTTAAGTTTAACATCTATTTTGCATGTGTTTTAATTTATCAATATTATAAAAAATATTTTATAACGACTAATGCTACTACTAATGCTACTTTTACTACTAAAACCAAATTATCAGTACTATTAATAAAAATCATAATAACAATGAAAGGTTATCCATCAATCATCCAAACAACAGGCAACGCCCAATCACTGCGTCTACTTCTACAGTATGGATGCGACAAGAGCATCATATCCCTACTGGGCCTCACCGCCCAACAAATGGCTCCAGAATCTCTACAGAAAATCTTCACTGGTATGTTGTAGTGGTGTAGGGGATGGTTTTATAATGATGTAGGGTTGAGAGGGTGTCATCTTTTGGGGTCTACAAACTTATGAAGTTTATGTATTCATAATCACATTGATGTGGTCTTCTTCTGTACGTGGTTGACGTCATTGTTGTCATTTTACGACCATTTTGTGATGTTACAAAAATTGAGAAGCTTTGAAATTTCTTTATTGTTTTAAGGCTCTAGTTATTAATTTATTATAAAAAAAATGATAATTATTATTTTGATTGTTATTTGTTGCTATATAAATACGATTAAAACTAAACGACAAGACTTGCCAACAGAAAATCAAAGGCATTCGATGACAGCCATCAACACACAGCTGTTGGAAGCAGCCAAAGTCGGCGAGTTGGAGGTAGTGAAGGTGGGTTCAGGCTGTGTTGTTTTTTTTTTGTATCATTATTTTTGCATCATTTTCGATGTTTTTTTTCTGGTATTGTTGCTGCTGTTATTTGATTCCAATTATACTATTATTTTGAATGTTTGTTTAGTAATAATAATAAGCTACGAGGTTTATTATAGTGATGTTTAACCCAGAGTGTTACTAATGTTTCCATACTATTTTTGGCATTGAACTAATGATCTTATATTTTTAATACTGTTGCCTTTGTATCAATATTTTTTATTCTTATGACTTGTTTCATTTTTGTTATTATATCACACAGAGAATCGTGCAGGCATACCCCAAGTCAGTCAATTGCAGGGATGTCGATGGTCGCCATTCCACACCACTACACTTCGCTGCTGGTTAATAATAATATTACTAATAATAAAAAATAATAATAATAACAAAAATAATAATAATATAATAGTAGTATTAGAAATATTTTTGTCATTACCACTAATTTATGTTATAATAACATTATCCTAATGTATTTGTTTTTTTTCTGTTATCATTATTATTAGTATTATTCTAATCATTATCATCATTCTTATTAAATAATCATCATTATAATTAATTGTTGTTAAATACTGGATATTGCCTCAATGGCAGGCTACAACCGCAAATCAGTGGTGGAATTCCTGCTGAAGAATGGAGCTGATGTGCATGCCAAGGACAAAGGGTTTGTGCGGGTGTTGTTGTCAAACATTGTTATTGTTAAGCTGTATTCTTTTTTTTTTGTTACTTTATTAATAGTATTATAACGATGATGATGATGATTATTATTATTAATTTTCCTCTTTTTCTTATTATTATTTTTATTACACATATTACTAATCTCCCTGCCAAGGATAAAAGCTTTATCGAGTTGATATTATTTTTTAAGACTGCGAGAATGTGAAAATTTTAATTATTTGATTTAAATATAGGCTGTTTGCACTTTTTTCACCTTAAGGAATAATAACAATATCATTATTATTTTTTTTTATTTTTATGGTTTTATTCTATCGAACAGGGGATTGGTGCCGTTACATAACGCTTGTTCCTACGGCCATTATGAAGTCACTCAAATGCTCATTGAGGTTTCATTATTATCAATTTTTTTATTTAGTATTTATCACTAATATCGTTATTTTTGGTATTATTACTCTCATATCGTTATTTTTTCTATTATTACTCTCATATCGTACATACACCACTACACGGACTCCACGCCACCACACCTACTCCACATCACCCACCCACCACCAGCACAAAGCCAACGTCAACATCTGGGACTTGTGGAAGTATACACCTCTGCATGAAGCATCTGCCAAAGGAAAGTTTGACATATGCAAACTGTTGCTCAAGGTTCGTGCTTTGTTATTATTATTATTATATTTTTAGTTATTTTTTTATTTCAATATTTATAACGCTCAAATGTTCTCATTTTTCTTTCCATCATGACTATTACATTTTGTTTTATGAGGGTCATCATCACAATCTCTCAACCTATACAAACGACTACAGCATGGAGCAGACAAAACCCGCAAGAACAGGGATGGTTACTCTCCATTGGACCTAGTGAAGCAGGGAGACTCGGATGTTGAAGATCTTTTGAGGGGTAAGCTCTAATTTTTTTTTTGTGTTATTATTACCTGTTGTATCATCATCATCATCATCGATATTCTCATTATCATCATTATTGTTGCCATCATCATAGCTATCATTATCATCATCATCGTTTACCGTTTGTTTCATGCTGGCATAGGTGGACGGAATAATGTTTTTAAGAATAATTTTACAATGGTAAGCATATTTATGGGGGATGCATTGTTGTTTTATAAGTTAGATCAGTGATGTCTCCATCGTCATAATTTTAGCTCAATAAGCAAATGAGTTGTTATTATTATTATTGTTGTTTTTCAAGTGTTTGTTTGTTTAATTTTTTCTTGTATTTTGTTGATTTCAATAATTTATTTTTTTCCATCATATTTTTCTACTACTATAATGCTGATATAAATTTATAAAAAAAAATTATTATTAGGAGTATTATTATTATTATTATTATTAAGGGGACGTTGCTTTGTTAGAGGCGGCAAAAAAAGGAGACTTGGCAAAGGTACAGAAACTCTTAACGCCAGAGAACATCAATTGTAAGGATACCCAAGGGAGAAACTCAACACCTTTGCATCTAGCTGGTATGTGGGCGATTGGGTTGGTTAGGGTTGAGGGGAAAATTGGGGTTCTTGCGGGATAAAGGAGATTTATGAAGAAAATGGGGGTTCTTGCGGGATAAAGGAGATCTATGGGAAAATGAGGATTTGTGGTGGATGGGACTGGTGGGTGATGAATAATGAGTCTTCCAGTGTAAATGGGGTTTGGTGATGTATGACAGTGTTTTATGATAAGATTTTTTGTGGTATGATGGTGGTTCATGGAGGAAATGAGTTAGATGGAGGATGAGAGGGGTTCATGGGGGAAATGAGTTAGAGGGAGGATGAGAGTGGTAGATGGAGGAAATGAGTTAGATGGAGGATGAGAGTGGTTAATGGAGGGTAAGAGTTAGATGGAGGATGAGAGTGGTTAATGGAAGGTGAGTTAGATGGAGGATGAGAGTGGTTAATGGAGGGTGAGTTAGATGGAGGATGAGAGTGGTTCTCATGGGATTTTTTGGGTAATGGTGGTGGTTTTATGTAGGAATGGTTATTTGTGGGATATGATGGTTTTTTATAGACAAAATCAGTTTTGCGAGGAATAAAGCTGGTTCATGGAAAAAAATGCTTTTTTAGGAGATGATGCTTATAAGTGAAGGAAAATGGTGGTTTTATTGTGAATGGAGATTTTGGTCGTTTGATTGTTTACTGGTTGAAGTGATATTTATGGACGGTCAGATGGGTTTTCATGTGTGAAGGTGGTTCATGGGGAAAATGGGGGTTTTTGGTTGATTAATGTAGTTTTTTTTGCTGGATGGATTCAGTAAGTAAAAAATCATAGAGGTTTTTGGTGAGATTGGAGTTTTTTTTGGTTTAGAGTAGTTCTCTAGGATTAAATCGGATTTTTGTGGATGATGGACTCGGATTGTGGGTATGAATGATGGTTTAAGATTCTTGTGTGTGGGAAGTTGCTTTGTACAAACTATGTTGCTCCGTTGCAACAATTTTAGTAAGAAATAGTGTTTTATGAAATAAATTGCTGCTTTTGGAGTGAATGCTTAAAAGCAGATGATGTTATTTTAGGGGTAGGTTTGCTTTTTTGGTCGGAACTGGTGCTTATAAAATAGTGGTATACAAGTGGAAATAGTATTTTGTCAGGGTTATGGTGGTTCACGGAGGAATAGGGTGCTCTGTGGATGATAATAGTGATAATTGTCCTTACTTTGAGGTTCAGGCTATTGTACTTCATCAATAATGATAATATCATTTCAAACATCCATATTCTATTCAAATCAAAACCACTGTGCACAGCTGGCTACAACAACTTGGAAGTGGTAGCTCACCTATTGGAGATGGGAGCCGATGTGAATGTGCAAGACAAGGGAGGTTTGATTCCACTGCATAATGCTTCATCCTATGGGGTGGGTGGGTGTTTATTGGAGTTTAGTTTGCGTTGTGGTGTTTCAACGCTTTTTTTATTGGATGTGATGTATTAAAAGATGAATTTTGTTTTTATCACTTTTGATGTTGTGTATTTTTTGGTTGCTTGTTTGTGTAACTCATTACTCGTATTACTCACGACTTTATTCTAACGTTTTTCTTTGATATATTTTAAATTATATTTAATTATATAAACTAGTTTTGAAACACCACATTCACTTTTAAACACTTTCATCGCAGCACGTGGACATAGCTTCTGTGTTGATAAAGTACAACACGTGCGTTAACGCTGTCGACAAATGGGGGTTCACCGCTCTGCACGAGGCTGCTCAGAAGGGCCGCACACAGCTCTGTGCCTTGCTGGTTAGTGGGCCTTTTGTAATGTATCACTGCAGTGAGTTAAGTATTGAGCTGATGGTGTTTAAGTTTTTTTATAACTATGTCTAAGGGGATAAATGGTGATGTAGCAATTAAGCTGGTCATGATTAATGATGATGATGATAATGGTGGTGATGATAACGATGATGATGGTTGTGTTAGCCAGTAATGTTGATGACGATGGTAACAATGATTATGCTGATTAAAACGACACTTTGATAGCTGGCTCATGGGGCTGACCCGATGCTGAAGAACCAGGACAACCAGACTCCCCACGACCTCGCCACTGTATGTTTCAGTTTCGTGTTTCAATGATTAATTTACGTTTGTGATTATATATTTGTATGTTAATAAACAAGAAATTAATTAATTTATATAATTTATAATAAAAAATTTTCTGCTTATTGAAACAATCTGTTATTTTCAAGTTGAATAAAACAAACAAATTCTCATTATTTGGTTCAAACAGCCATTGTTTCTGAAATAAATGAATAACTTTTTCCCGAATTTTTAATACTAAACCGTATATATTATACTCAAAGAAAAATGATTTAATATTTAATATTTTATACAATAATTATATGCCCTAGATATTTTAAGTTAATGTTACTAATCACATTCATAATTTTTTTGTATTATAATATATTTTTTTTGTGTTTTATTCTATTGTATTGTAAAACCATTCCAACAGGCTGAAGACGTCAAATCCATCTTACAAGCAGTGATGCCTTCTCTTTGTGAAGAGCCAATCATAATAGTCCCTGCTGATGCCTCGCCCTCTGCTTCCAAGACCACCTTCTCTAAGTATGCTAACGTCATTCATTTTTTTTGATGGAATCTTATTGTGTTGATAAATAGTGTCTTTTGATATTTCTTCAATATAAGGCAATTTCTGGATGCGTTTATTTTTTAAATGCAACTATTTTTTTTGAGAAATTCAAACTTAAAAATTTAAATCTCAGAATTTTAAGAAAAATATCAGATGTCTAAGTTTGTTCATAAATAGCTTGATGCTTTTTTGTGAAACAATTTCGTATTTTAAAGTCTTTTGCATTTTTTGTGTCAATAAAGTTTTTGAGAACCTCCAACTTTGTCCAACAGTCACACCAGACCCCAAGTAGATGGCAAAGCATTACAACCACCTAACAACCTTTTAACACCCACTCCCAACACCATCACCCCTTCTACAACTACCTTCAGTATTATTGACAACATATCAAACGCCAACGGAGGCTTCCATGCAGTGACAACAACACCCAACCAAACCGTTGATGTAGACATGCTGGATATAAACAATAACATCGACCCTGATGACTTTTCACTTATCGATGACAACTTCACAACTATAAGCGCTGTAAATAACACCCCCACTCTACCGCAAACCTCCCAACCACCCACCTGCACACAGCACACCACCAATCAATCGACAGACAGACCATTGTCTGTTGAGCAATTTCTCACCGATCTGAATCTTTCATGTCTCGTGGAGATTTTACAAAAAGAGCAAATCTGCATGGATGTGCTTGTAGAGATGAATCACGAAGACCTCAAGAATGCCGGAGTTTTGGCCTTCGGACATCGCCATAAAATCATCAAAAAAATCGAAAAATTATACGGTGAGTGGCTTTTTGTCTTACTATCTTTTCGATCAAATTTTCATATAATCTCATGAAATAAATAAATGGTTTTTTTTTCAAGTTTTATGTTATTGCTAATTTCTTAATTATTTTTTCCATTATTTTTATTCACATCATGGCGCACAAGTTATATCAACTAAGTCAACTACTTTTAGGGGTGAACAATAGTAGGTACAGCAACGACAACATTTGTTCTGCCTCCTCACTACAACAACAACATCCAGTACAAAAACAACAGCAACAACAACAACAGACGACCAAAACCATTCTTATGGACTTGATGGAGAATGATAAGGAGTATATGGAAGTTGAAAATCTGATGCAAACATCAGTCAGAGAACATAAGGATAACGTTGGTGGAATTTATAATAGGTAGGTGTGGTGTGCTGGTATGGGGGTTTGGATAGTTTTTTTGGAAGGAGGGGAGGGAGGAGAAAAGGGTTTGTAAAGCAATGACGTGTTAAACCTCGTTGAGGTGCAAGTTGAGCATGATTTTAACATGCGGTAAATTTAAATTTTAATGAAAGAATTCTTTATTGAATTTACTTTTAAAATTTAATTCAATTGTGACAGGTTCCGGGTTTTAAGGATTCAAAAAATAAAAAATGATAAAATGGTGAATAGATACGAGCACCAGAAAAAAGAAGTAATATTTAATTTTTTTATTTCATTTTGAACTGCCAATTTTAAACGAGTTTCGATAGGTCATCTAATTACCAAAATAATATAAATTAAATTGCCATATTAATGTTATTCAAATTGCCATATTAATGTCATTCAAATTGCCATATTAATGTTAATTAAATTTATCTCGTCGGTTGTTCATATTAATATAACACTTGTATCCAATAACTGCATGAAAATTATCACCATTTAATATTTTCTTCTAATTTATGACCAATTTGAACAAATACGATTACTAGACAATATTACTACTGCCAGCCTACTAGTACCACTTCTAAAACCTATGTTAATCACTACTATTTCAATGGCACTTATCACCGCTTCTCATCAATCACAAGGTGAGCGATGAGAACAAGGGGTGTCCTAACGAGAGATATCTTTTCCATGGCTCTCTCTTCATGAACTCCATCATCAACAAGGGATTTGATGAGAGGCATGCCTACATTGGCGGCATGTTTGGAGCAGGTTGGTTTATTTTTGTTGTTGTTTTTTTTTTTAACTTTTAAACCGCTTTGTTAGAGCTTATTTATTCCACTTTAAGTGAGATGAAGTTACATTCTCAAGTAGAGGTAAAAATATGAGTTCTATTTTTGACAGCATTTAACATGATTTTAAATTTAATTAACCGGTAATAATGTTAATAATCAAAATAATAACCATCATAATAAGAATCAAAATAATAATGGTCTATTAATAAAAACGCTAAACAATAATACCGTCAAATAAAAACAGCAATACCACTGCCAACAACACCACAGGCATCTACTTCGCTGAGAACTCCTCCAAGAGTAACCAATACGTGTACGGCATTGGAGGAGGGACGGGATGCCCCTCCCACAAGGATCGATCATGTTACATTTGCCCACGGTCGTATGCCTATTTTTAGCACTGTGGTTTTAAGTTATTTTAGAAAGGGTTTTTAAGAATTTAGTATATTCGTTCATAGTATGGATTTTTGGTGGTTGTACAGTGAGCAATTTAATGCCAACTTCACTTTTGATAGATTGATTTGATTATTATTGTTATTGGTATTATTATTATTATTATTAACTGTCTGAACGTTTAGTTAAACAGTGTCGATAACATCCTGTACACACCACCACAGACAAATGCTACTATGTAGGGTAACCCTAGGCAAGCCATACACGCAACTCAACGCTATGAAAGTCAGTTTTTTGTTTCTTCTCATCATCATCATCGTTTATCGTTTCTATAGTTTCATCTTTATGGGGTTAGCCAGTAGCTACTTTCATTTTTCAATCCCTCATCTATTCTTCTATATCCATCCTTCCATCTTCCTACACACCCATCGGCAGGTAGCACATGCACCACCTGGGCACCACTCAGTAGTGGGTCTTCCCAGTCCCAAGGGACTCACCTACACTGAGTATGTGGTCTACCGAGGAGAGCAGGTGGTTTGCCTTGTTATTTTTTAATAAGCATCATGTCCCTTTTGGCGCTATATAAACTTTCATTATCGTTATTAATTTTTCTCCATAAATTTTGGTATTTGTTTTTTTACATTAAAATGTTAATTTTTTTTGATTAACAAACTTTTGGTATAAATTTTCTTAAATTCTACTGATATTATCATTATTACGTGTTTGTTATCTTCTAACAGGCCTATCCGGACTATTTGATAACCTATAAAATATCCAAGCCCGACGAAGATTCTTCCGATGATGATGTAATAGATGAAGCCATCATGTCATAGCACATATATTTATTGCTATTTGTATATAAACTAATGTAACATGTATATTCCAGTTGGTAGTTTGAAAATCAAAAGTTCATATAGGTGATAGGATCGACTTCAGAGCTCATATCGAATAAAAAGGATTTATATTGAATAATAAGAATTATAAATAAGTCAAATTTCGTTCTGTTTCGAGCTTTTTATTTCGTTCAGTAATCGAATGAGCTTTTATAGATATTTTCTACTTGTAAAGTTGTTGAATAAATAATTCAAATTTCTCTATGCATAAAATTTTGATCATTTATTTGTTCAATCGATGTATAATACTTCGAAACAATTTTGAATGGTTATGACTGTCAATATACTTCAACAATAGAACGTAGAAATTTTATCACAATTGCTGGAATACTGCATCGAACGATGTCAGTGAATAAATTAATACTAAAGGCGTGCCACAATAAATAATAATGTTTTGTAACTTCGAAAAATGACGCGTAACAAATAACCAATGCGCTACAGCCGAAATAACCGTTCAACAACATATCAAACAAACAAATTAACCTAATGTATAAAAACGTTAATTATTACCAACACAAACAAGCGTGTGTGCTACCCAGGTAATTAATAATAAGACCGAGGTATGTTAGAACCATATTATTCAACCAAAAACCAGCTTTATACCTGCAAGGAGTATTCAAGCTTTACCAAGATGCTCTTAACTTGCTTAAGTTTGCTCCCATGTAACTTGAAGTATCTCCATGCGGCTAACTGCATCAATGAACACACCATGGGAACCATTATTAATAGGTTAAAGATACCGTCTTTGTATCTATTGAAGTCGTTAACGCCATTGGAGTTCTGATTGTGAAGACGTTCACGAGCCCTGAAGATATCTTCGTCTGTATTTATATATAGATAGATAACTTATTTATATACGTTTTATCAATATTTTTTTTACTAGTATTTAATGCGATGTAATAGAAAGCATGGCGGTTTATTTATTTATTATAAATACTAAGATTTTCGATAACAGATGTTGGCTATCTGATGATGATATCAAATGAAACTTAGCTTTCTTGATGAATAAATTGAATGCAGTGTACTATTTTTTGAAACTCAAATGATCATTTACGAATGTTAATAAGCGTTCATTACATTTTGAATTTTAAGGATAATTTTTGACTAAAAAAGTTCTATAACTGCACAAAAGTTTTCCATTTAAATTTTATGGAAATTTAAAAATTGAATTTATCGAGTCAAAAAACTCGTATCAAGATGTAAAATCCAGATGTTTGGGTCTGACGGAAAATTAAATTGCTAAAAGTTCTTATTAATAAATTCAAGATAGTCTTTGAAAAGAAGTGTTTCTCAAATTATATTATGACAATTTTATATGTATATTTTAAGAATATAATTTTGATAAACACCAGATTCATCTATTTATTTCAATAGTAACGTTACGAAATTAATTATCGCGAAAATTTGAACAAATATACCAATTTATTAGAAATTTTCTAATCTATTATTAAGTATACTTAAATTGAACGACGGCTTAAACCCATTTCATTTGGTAAGGTGAGTTATGATAAAACATCATACTACCGATTCATTGTTTAGATTTGAAAATAAATACCATATAGTCTCACGTACAGAATTTTTTAGAATAATTTGTAATTTTATTATCAAATTTCTTCGAAAAACAAACGCATATTAGTATATTGATTGAATATAGACTTGAAAGATTGTAGAACACAAATCTGCGCAATAATGCAACTTAATACTAATGATTCAGGTAGAATTCCGAAGTATGTTTCAAACAAATGGTGAAATAAAGAGAACTCATGATTGTTGAATTTGACTGTTTAGTTTTTATATGTCAGAAAAAATCTTTTCTCTTTAAAGTCATAAACTAAAATCTTTAAAAACTATTTACTATAAACTAGTTATTGATGTGAATAACTCATAGATATAATGATATGTTGCCGAAACTAATAGATGACCACGGTTACTACATAAGCCATGTTACTTCCAATACTTTCATACTAACGCTTCAAGATAATACTAAGCTTATTTGAATTATAACTAATATAATAATGTAAATAACTTATATAGCGCCTCTTACACATCGCTCAAAAGCGCTGTGCTATGAACTGCTTAAAGAAATGAGTTTTTAAGTTTTTTAAGAAAAATATGATATATAGAAGATTTGCGATTTGGAGGAAAAGAGTTCCAGAGAAAAAAATCAGAAAAAGAAAAAGCAGTTTTAGCATAGGAGTGAGAGAGAAATAATGAAGAGTTGAGAGCGGGTCGAGGACCGTAGACCAACACGTTTAGGAGGTAGTAAGAGGTTAGAAAGATAGAAAAATGAATTAGAATAAGAGATTTTATACACGAGAAAACAGATTTTGAACGAAGAGCGAAAGTGAAGAGGTAGCTAGTGGCGATCAATAAGAAAGGGAGAAATATGGGAACATTTAAGAGTATGAGAGACCAAGCGTGCAGCAAAGTTGTGAGAGGGTAGAAAGCAGATTTAGTATAAAAATTTGCAGTAGTCAAGACGTGAGAAAACAAGAGAGCAGACAAGAATCGTAAGAGAGGCATCACCGAGGTAAGAGATCTGTCTGATGCGACATTTCACAGCCTTGATAAATGTGTTTAAATCACATCTAATCGACGCAATAGTTTTGAAATTTGTTCTTCTATAGCGTTTCGTACTTGACCAAAGAAATAAATTCAATATTGATTCAAAAAGGATCAATTTATTCATGCTCATTAACTTTTAAAATCATTAGTATTCAAATTATCGTATCAAATATACAATAAAAAAATAACCGGCCAAGAAGGACAAGAAAGAGATGGCGAACATAGGAGCGAGAGTTTGACCTGGCTTCGACAAGAAGTTGATGACGCCTATAACGAGGGCAGCGATTGGCTGGTGTCGTTGATTTAAAACGTGGTCTTCGTCGATCAAATCAGCTGTTACCAAAGTCAACAATTTGCAAATGCCTTCAGTAAAGATTCGGTTGCTATGGGGTTATATCAAATGGCCATATTATTTTCAGTGTTTATGGATTTCATTGGGCTTGTAAAATGTACTCCGAATTTGAGAAGATTATATATACGTATAATGAGAAGTGCAAAAAAGTCGAGTGGTCTTGAAGACTTTAGTGGTTTAATGATACTTTGATAAAGTCATTTTGTTTGTCATGTAGGACATTGAAGTTCTAATAATATTTTAGTAGGCCTATAGATATTCCATATTGAGAAATATTTGAAAAGTTGATCAAAATGCCACAAAGCTCTTTGTAAATCGACCTAAGTTATCAAGTGACATTATAATCAACTTTAAAATAGTGTCCCAATGTTAAATATTCATTTTACGCTTAAAGTCGTAATAGTTTTAGAGCAGAAAAAATTTGTGACACTTTTATATATGATAAAAAATGTATCAAAATTTTATTATTCTTTAGCATCAAAAATTAAATTATACATATAACGATTAAGTTTAACGAAATTTTTCAAAACAGCTCAAACCCACCTGGCAATAAAAACAGCGACAAGCCAAATGTGTTTTTTGCCAAAGAAGAGCATCACTAGACCCAAGAAAAACTTCAAAACAAAGAAATAATTGATCACTTTATATGCTCCATATGTGCGACTCAAGGACAAAAAATATATGTTGTTCAAATGAGGGGCTATGAAGGAGACACCTGCAAGGATTATAACAAATCACCAATTAATTAACCAATTCATCAACAAAAATTGCAATTCAATCAATTAAATTATAAATTACTCAATCAAACAATCAATAATTCTATAATAAATTGCGCCTCAGTTGCTTGCCTTGGCGCTATATAAATAATTATTAAAATTATTATCTAATCTATATAATGTTTTTAACTCTTTTTTGTTCAAGTGATTGAAGTTTACATTGAATTTGTTTAATAGTTAAAACTTTTATCACCATTATCAAATAAAATTTTGATGATATGGTATATAAAAATAATTTTTCAAAAATCATTATTATTAACAATAAAAAAAATAAATATCAAAATATGAAAGTGGCCATTTAATAGTAATGACTAAAGCATAGGTTCAAGATATTTTGAATATTAAATAACTTTGTGTTCAAATATACTTTTTTGAACTTTTTGAAAATATTTTATAATTTTTTAAGCTTAACGTTATTGCTTAATATCTTCATGTTCCCAGTGACATGGGGTAAGCCAAGCAATAGATATTTATAAAAAATGATTCTGAATTGCTTAAGATCAAGTGAAGACTGTGAAAACTCACCTAAGAGGAATGAACAAACAAGAGGTGGTGTTTCCTTAGACAAGAGAACAGTGAGGAAAAGTGGAAAAAAATTACTATTGAAATGACAATTGAAAACCTAGGAGTTGAATTCATGTTTAATCCATATTTCTGATTATTTTAGTCATAAAATGTGAAAATATGTATTTTACTGAAAACTTTGTGAAAATAATTTTTAGAAACTGACTTGTACAAGGTTCATGAAAATAAATATTAAAAGATTTTTGTTTGACTTGAGCTGGTTTAAAAGATCCAGAACAGCATGATGATTTGCACTTTGTAGTTCAGGTAATGATCTGGGTTAACAATGAAATGAATTATTTATTCAAAATTTTGATAAAAATGCCAATAAATTATTCATATAAAATCATTTTACTGAAGATATTACTTTATGGATTGTTGTTTAAGGTAACTCTTTGAGTAAATTTGTTTTAATCTTGTGTTGAAAAAAAAGAAACCAATGAAAGAAAATGCAGCAGTAAAAAATACAAACATTTGAAAAGAATGAAAATGTTCAACATCCCAAAAAAAGTAAGAAAAAAATACAAAAAAAGCACTAATGGCACTAAAAAAAGAAGAGAACATGTTTAGTTTAGTTCTTTCTCTGGTAGATGTTGTAAAATCTGCCAACAAAGCTGAATGATGTAAGTCAAAAAGAGTGAGAAGCCCATCATAGGCACAAAGACAACAAATGAATTGAAATAAAGGTGGAGACCATTTGAACCAAAAGAATGTAAAAACTACAGCTAGCAAAGGGCCACTAATTTGAAGAGTTGAAAGTCGAGTAACAATTAATTCTTTCAAAGTAACTTTATTATTCAAAAACTTTTTGTCACTCAGCCACCCAAATAACGGGTCGTTGCAGGAATTCCATATGAGAAAAATTATTTCACTTAACCAAAATGATGTTTTGTCTATCTTATAAATTGAGAAAAAAACATCTACATGATAAAGTAAAAAAACGTTGTGTAAAATTGCTTTAAAAAAGGATAAAGCTCCATAATAGAAATAAATTCTGTTGTCAACGAGTTTCATTTTTAATCTGTATAGAAACTTGTTTGTATATATAGGTGTAAAAAATTGTTTAAATTGAAAAAAATATTAAGTTTGAAATTTTCAAGTTGTTCAAAAATTTGGAAAAAAAATTTTTTTTGAAAAATTTATCATATTAATAGAAATATTCTTACTTAAAATTTTTTAAAAAAACAGTTTTAGTATTTTTATTATGTATGCAATTTTTTTAATAACACAATATTTTGTTTTATTCATAAAATGTTTAAAGATATTTTTGTTTTGATTGAAAGACACATTACATGTCTATGTACGCCATTTTTATTCGTTTTCTTTATTAAAGTCGTGTGAATAAATACGAAATTGTAAAAAATTATCTTTTTTACAAAATAAAACCATGAACATTAAAAAATTAGATGTTTTTTTGTTTTAGTTCAGTTGCATTGTTTATGAATACATATTGGATTACTCCTGGTCACATTATAATCGTGTTAATCATTTTTAGGTACAAATCAAATCATATTTTAGACTTCTATATTTTACAAATATTCAAATTGGGTATTTCGAGTGTATTTCTTGTTTCTTCAAATAAATTTGATTCCTATTCTTGTTAGTATTGGTGAAAATGATTAGCGGTTGTTTACTGAGTTTAGCACATAAAATTTTTAAAAATTATTTCTTTATCTAGATTTAAATATTTAAAAATATATTTTGAAGGAAGTAATATGGCAAATGATGATTCTCAAATAACCGATGTAGTTGATGACAAAATGAGTGACTATAATAGTGAAAGTTCCAATCAAATGTCTTCGAACAAATCAGTTATGACCAACCAGCTGCAATTCATTTTAAAATGGGTGATCAAACAAACAACCTCTCATAAATTTGCAGCTCCATTTTTGAAACCAGTCAATGGGAAAATTTATACTGTTTGTATATTTTAATAAACTTTTATTTGTGAATTAAATTATAGTTTAAAATAAAACTTGAAAACACAATTCAAAGATTTTTTTTATAAATAAATTTGTACTGTTTGTTTCAATAAAATGAACTATTCATATTTAAGGATTACTATCAACTGATTTCAAAACCAATGGATCTGGGGACAATAAAAAAGCGATTGGGGGATAGATGGTATACAAGTGCTAGTCAATGTGTTAATGATTTCAAGCAAATGTTTGAGAATTGCCGAACATACAATAATAACAAAAATGATGTAATGATTCTAACACCATGAATGTTACAATCATTAAATCTTCATTTTATTTTAACAGCCAGACATATTGAAAATGAATGATACTCTTGAATCTTTTGTTATGGACAAGCTTTCAAAAATGCCTCCTACAGTAATCTTTTTTGCTCAAAAACGTTTTATATTCCATTAAATTATACATTTATTTACCAGGAAGAAGTAATTCAAACAATTCTCAAGCCAAGCAAGGTTCCTATCAAAAAGGCAAAAACACCTGCTAAAGGAGTTACAAAAGTGGCAAATGGATATGAATCACCACCAAAAAATGCATCCAGTCTAACTGAATCATCATTCAATAACCCCTTTCATCCACAACACCACATTGACAAGGATAATATGAATGATGAGAAGAAGCTGGAAGATTCCCGAAATGTGCTCAAAAGAAGAGCTGAATCTCCTACAGATCATCCCATGAAAAGGGAGAGAAACGTTAAAAAAGTTAAATACACTGAAAATGATGATTTAATGATAAATCAGCAACCACCCCCACAACATCATGACCAAACACTCTCTTCTTCATTGTTTCATTGCAAAAAGATCCTTATGGATATGTTTCAGCCCCCGACTTCTGTTAGTCATTTCATGACATCTTTATAAAGCAAAAATAGACTAAATATGGTTTGCTTGATAGCAGAATTTTCTAATTATTTTTCCTTCTCAATAAGGGTTTGCTTTGATTTTTTATTTATATTTATTATTAATTCCAACATCAAACCTCACAGACAAAGGCTTCCTTTTTTTATAGACCATTTGATGCATCCTTGCCACAGTACCAAAACTATTACCAAGTGGTCAAACGACCCATCGATCTATCCTTTATTCAAGTTGGTTCCAATGCTTTCTTATAACATGTTATAAGTTTTTTCATCACTCTTTGATGTTCACTTCCATGGCAGCTTATGTACATAGTTTAAAAATTATCTGAAAGTTTTTCTCTTCATTAAAGAAACACTGATAAAACTTGATTTAATGAAGATTTTTGCAACTTTTAGTTCATAACCTCATGAGGGAAATATAATTCTCAAAATGCTTTGTTTAAATAAAATATATGAAGCAAAATTTTCTCAGTGTTTATTCTTTATCATTACATAGACAAATATATACCAAGCTTCAAAATTCCCACTAAACTGAGGGTTGCCAGCTTTACTCCATTTACAAAACATTTTCTGCATTTTTATATGCCTAATCTCCATTTCTCTCTTTCTAAAGTATCTTTTTTTAAAACAATTTTATTTATTTATAGATACAATTTTGTTTTTGACTTAACTTCCAGCCTACCCTTCTTTCTTAATCCATCAATTTTATTTATTCAAAAATCATCATATAGATGGTGGTTAGGATAATGAAATAACCCAATAACAGAGCAAGTTCCAGTCAAATTCATACCGCAGTAGTAAGGAGTTTGCAGATGACATGCGGCTAATGTTCTCCAATTGTTATCGCTACTTTCCTTCAGATGCTGAAATTGTTTATGCAGCTCGTTACCTGCAAGACATATTTGAGCTCAATTTTGCTCGTATTCCTGAATCTCCCAAAAGAAATGACCGACCTAGTCGAAAGTTGGTTTAGCTGAATGTGTATTTTATAGCCACATGTGTGTGTTATACATTCCTCAAGTTTTGTGTGCATTTTGACGCCATTGAATGCGTTATATTTGTAAAAATTGAAATCATTTACAATGTAATGTGTTGTAACAATGATTGTTTTATGCTGCAACTTTTCTATGCAGTATTTGTAAATCTAGAAGTGTTGAAATGGATGATGATGATGATGATGATGATGATGATGAAGATGACGATGAAGAATATCTGGCTAAGCTTGACAAATTGAGGGAATCTGTAAGTTTTACTGATAATTTTCTACATTTTCATTGTTAAAATGTTTAATTTCCAAGTGATTTTGAAACTCCCTGGGTTAAACATCACTATAATAAACCTCGTAAATTATTATTATTACTTTTGATGACTAACAAAAATATTAATCAAGAAATTAATTTCACAGCTAGATAAGTTGCAGTCTGAACTAGCTCGCATGACTGAGGAAGGGAAACTTGCAAAATATAACAAACAACAGAGACGCCAGCAAAAGCAATACTTGCTACAACAAAAACAACTGCCACAAGGCCCCATGGCACAACAACAATATCTCCAACAGCATCAACAACTTTATACACCCCACAACATCCAATCTACAAACAAAAAAAAACTCCCTCCGAAACATCATGCTGAAGCCGACAATGACATCCAACATGCCAATGCAAACAACAAAAACAAACAGAATAATGGTGCCATGCCAAATAACCAGATTGACATGCACCACAACTCACAAACATCAGGGCATTTTGATCTCAGGAACCCAAATTTTTCACACACATCTGCCAAAGAGAATGCCACTCCAATGACTTTTGAAGAAATTAAAAAGCTGTCTGATGATATTCCCAATCTTCCTGGTATGTTAACATTCATCTTTCAGTTTTCAATGAAATCATTGAAATTCCCATCTTGGTGGAAGAAAACATTAGTTTGATTATTTTTAAGATTCAATATTCAATTAACTTTTACCAATTACAGCTGAGCAGTTATTAAATATGTGGATGAAACTGAGGTCTATGGAGTTGTGTGTAAAAGATGCAAAGCCAGATGAAATTGAGCTGGATTTCTTTGCCTTCAAACTATCAACTCTTCGCTGGCTTCAAGACTTTGTTAAACCTTATCAGGGAAACATTGATGAAAAAAGCAACCAAAATGTTATGGAGAATGATGTCACAGGTCAAGCAAAAGAACATAATTTTGTTTCAGATCACACTTCACCCCAAAGTGAGTTTTTGATCAATTTAAAGTTGTCTATAATATTCTTTAACATATTTATTGTATTGTAAACAATTTTTCCCAACAGTTTTAAAAAATAAATTCCATCAAGCTGGTTTTCCTAATGAACAAAATACCTTTTTATCACAACAATATTCTTCAGACCAGCCTTCATATCCTCCATTCCTTTCTCAAAAACAATCACTTCAGCCCAACGAGGACTTCAATCACATAAAAAACGATACAAATGCTTCTTGTGATGTGGTAAAATCATCAGAGAATTATCCACAACAAGAAAACCTTCCAATCATTAATAATCAACATCTCTCTCAACAAAGCAATCCAGATTATGATTGTGACCCAAATAAAAATAGAATCCATCAGAACCTCAATAACAGCAAAGATTTTGCATGGCAACAATACCATGCCAACCAAGCCCATGTTAACAGTGATGCTTCAGCCACAAACTATAGTCCAGAAAGCATTAACAAACTCTTACGCAACATAACAGAGGCATCATCTGACAACCAGCAAGCCAAGCCTTCTATCGATGCTGCTTCACATAGCACTGCTATTTCAAGTGTGTAATTTTTTAAAATCTTTATTTATCTGTGTAAGTTGACTAACAGTCATTTAAAATCAGGGGTCTGGTAGCGCAATAGGTATGTTTTATAAGACGTTACTCTTAGCGTGCCAAAAAATTGAAGAAAAATGTATTTATATAGCTTTATTAGAGATTTTTGGAATAAAAATTTTGAATACTTATTTTCATCTGGTGTAAAAGCTTTAGTTTTTTATCGTTTTTATAACACAAATGATGCTTTAAAATATTTGAAAGCTAATTTTGACAATAAAGAATAAAACCATTTTTATCTGATAAATACAAGTGGTCATCTAATGAAATTGTTATACAAAGATGTCCTGACAACCCTGATCAACTCGAATGGCAAAAAGAGCTCGCCTTTCAACCAATCTGATGACATGACATGCAGCACCAAGTCAAATAAAGTGGGTTTGATCCATCTTTCTTGTGCTTTTGTCGGCGTTTATGTTGATTATATTACATACTCATTAGCAAATGAAGACAAAAATTCACTCTAGTTATTTTCTTTGGTCCTATATAAATTGATTGTTATTATATTGCTCTTATTGTTTTTTAATATTACTATGGACGAACTTTATTGTCATTTTTTTTTTAATAAATTCAGTTCGGAAATATATATACAAAAATTGTAATTGTTGATAAAGTTTTTTCTATTAAATGTCTGAAGTTGAAGAGTCAGGGGTCTTGGTCATCTCTGGCACAAATGTCCAAAAATTGTGACACCGTGAGCATCAGCAAAAAAAATTCTGAGCAATCATTCAATCTTTTTAAAAAACAAGCTGAAGAAAAGAAAGAGAGGGTTGGAATGTTATTCACGTTGTAAAAAATAAAGATGAAATTAATTCCAAAAAACAAATAATTTTTTTCATATTTATATAATTCATCGTTAAAATGGTACAGGAACGACAAAATCGCGAGCAAGAAGAGCAACGACGCCAGAAAATGGAGCAGTTCCAACAAATGAAGAAAGAACAGGAAAAACAAAAAATAAAGGAGGAAGAAGAAACAGGCAGTTCCCAAACGGCCTCTGAAGGCAACACCACCACATCACCTGCTAATTGCAGCGAAGAAGCCGATGCTAAAGTTCTCTCTCAAGAAGAAAAAAATAGACTGAGGGAGCAGGAGCGCAGGAAAAGAGCCGCCGTGAGTTACAATATCATTAACTGTGTGTGTTCTATACCTGAAACATCTATTGTGAATATTTTACATACATCTATTCAAGTATAATAGATCATTGACGTGTTATTCACCAGAGGGCTGGTCTGATCGACATGAATGCACAGAGCATTCTGATGGCGGATTTCGAAAAGGACTTCAAAAACTCATAAATGCTATAAACTTTTTCAATATATGAAATATTTTTACTTAGAGTTAATTTTTTTCTGTTTTCATTACCTCTTTGATTTAGTGTAGAAGGCCTTTAATGAATTTATTGTCACCCATCTAATACAATTACTACCGTTTATTTTAATTTTTAGCCACGTCACTGTACTATTGTCCAACATGTTTGCACGTTTTTTATGTTTCTTGCATACTGATTTTTATGTGTAATCATTCTGGTTTTTATTTCAATTTAATACAATTTAGAAATATAATTCGTAAATATGTAAATTTTTTCAATGAAAAATTCTATTTTTTAGTTATTTTCGTATGAAATTTTGTAAGACTCGTTGTGGTGTATATTTTATTCCGAAATAAATGCTAAAATAGACGTTTAAAGTTTGAAATACTCGGAATTGTTGTGCATTAAATTGCCATAACAAATCCCTTCTAAAATACTGAAATTAACTAATGCTTACTGATTGTGAATAATAAGCCACATTGGCCGTTTGCGTACAATTTTGCCATATAAGCTATTCTATCAAATAAATATAAACTAAATTCGACAGCTTAGGTATGTAAGACAATCAAAAGTGTCATCAAACAAGTCCAGATACACACATTGCCACTAAAAAGTGTAAACTTTGTTGATCAGGCTGTTGCAAAAATTAAATTACATTTTTTTCAAGATAAACTTGAAAATAAAAGTTAGACTTTCAAAAAGCTGCTTGTATTATAAAATAAATTACTACTTAAACAAGCTTCTCTTCTCTCTCATTCTCTTTACTATATAAAGAAACAACCTCAACACTTTAGCTATAAAAAACAAACTACTTTTGTTAACAGCAACAGTTATACAAATATTATAAAAACTGAACCAACAACTAATCCTAAAATAATAAAACCTAACCTCAAAAAAATACACTCGACTTTTTTCCTCAACTACATTCAAACAACGCACAACAAAATATTAATTAAACAACCGCCTCTTATCAACCCATCAGAAGCTATTTTAAATCATAGTGATCGTCTTCTTCTATCTCAAAAAAAAACCAACAAATCACTTTTCATTCGACCATATCTTAATAAAATTTCACCTTCATCTCACCCTTCACTGTTGTGTTCTTTTTGTCCCATTTACATTCACCATAAATTTCGTCTTTCTAACTGCAAAAACACACAGCTTGAGCCCGAAAGCCTGAGCACGTACCCAGTGGAAGCAAGTGTTTTTGTGAAGAAGTGGTTTGAATTGATTGAGGAAGAAGGAGTTTTTTCTCATTGTCAATAAAATAAGCAGGGTTAACAACAACAGCAGTAGGCAGGTCGTCTATCGAATATGCAGTGGCAGCTTGGTTACCATGGACTTCGGAAACGAATGTTGAGGAGTTGGAGGCTAGCCAACGCTTTGTGGCACGAGCAATAACGGGACAACTACGCACAACACCAGGAGAGTCAATACTCGCTGAAGCCAATCTTCCGAGATAGCCACCTGCGACACCAACCAAGTGCCATAGCTACTTAGAGAAGAGCAGTGTAATCCGAGAAAACAAATGGTAATAGAGAAAGTGAAGCAGAGAAAAAAAAAGCAGGGATGGAGAAAAAAGGCTATGACATTGTGGACAAAAATCTTCGGTGAAGCAGCGCCTCCACAGTTTCCTGAATCGACACCGCCGTGGATAGAGAAATGGGATCCGATATTCGAACTAGAAGGGGGAAAAGGACCATGTGCAAAAAACAACAAAAACGAGGCGATGGCGAATCTGGCGGCAAACTGGACGGAATTCGACCTCACCATCTACAAAGACGGCTCAACATCAAACGGGAATAAGAACGCTGGAGCGGGAATACTGTTCACGAAAGAACCCTCTAAAAAAGTAGAAGTAATCCACACAGTTAGTATCCCGCTGGTAGGTGGTGCTCGTCTTTTCAAGCAGAGATCAAAGCTATTGCGTTTGCGCTGGAAGAAGTAGCACAAGACCAAAAACTGAAAACAGTACGCATAGTGTCAGACAGTAAAGCAGCCCTCGAAAGAATCAAGTCCCTTAGCCCATCGATATTATGCAACAGCGTAGAAGAAAAAAACATCTTAGAAAGCCTACAGGTATTCCACCGCCGCAATGTACTGTGACGTTCACTTGGTGCCAAAGCCACTGCGAAGTGCAAAAGAATGAGCTGGCAGATGTAGCAGCAAAGGATGGAATAAAGTATGACCAAGCCCACGTTGGCATTTTATACACCACGGCAAAGGCAGCTATTCGACGCTCCACATGCAGGGAATTCGTCACAAAAACCAGACTTAAACAAATATACTGGGCAGAGGGGAGCTAATGAACAGAGCAGAAGAGAAACTTTTGAGTCGGAGGAAACAAGTAACCTTCAGCAGACTTTGGAGTGATCACCACCCAGATCTTCGATACTGGATGAACAAGATCGACCGTGAAGAATCAACCCTATGCCGGGGATGCGGGATGGGGGAAGAGACAGCTGAGCATGTTCTTCTAGAGTGTCCGGTTATCCACCTGTCGACCAGAGGAACTCTCGCCACTGCACACCACCTGCGAAAAACCCGAACTCAATAAATAAGGTGTGAGAGAAATGGAGAGAGAAGGTACTAGGGGCGAGAAATATAACAAATAACAAAGCAGTTTATTGTAAAGGTTATATTTTTTTAACAAAGTTTTCACTAAATGCACAAAGTTGCAGTTTGTGAAACTAACAATTTTAAATGTATGATATCCCAATGCAAAATTGATGAAATTGAAGTCTTTCAAATAGAAGGCTATCAAAAGCTAGAAAAAAGGTTTTAACGAAACTAAAAAAAGTTCTCAAACTGTTCAAAAAAACTTATGTGCACGTTTCAATGCTGTCGTCCCAGGTGAGGTTGGGACCACAAGGCATCACATAGCATTGGTACCACTCGCCACACTGCACAAATTTAAACGGATCTTCATGTGGGTAATGGTATTTTCCAGGCACTGTTACAGGGGCGCATGGGTTATTATCACCACAGTTGTACCCAGAAACCGCTTGTCCAATTCCTTCTTCTTCTTCTTCTTCTTCTTTTCCACTGGGTGGAACTGTTGTAGTTGTAAGAACTAGTGGAATTGTCGTTGTGAGAACAAGTGTAGTTGTAGGAACTGGTGTAGTTGTAGGAACTGGTGTAGTTGTGGGAACAGGTGTAGTTGTGGGAACAGGTGTAGTTGTGGAAACTGGAAAAGTTGTAGGATCGCCTCCTGAATTAACATCTGTAGCCTTATCAGGATCGGCAGGGCTGTTCGTCTTCTGCTTACCTTTACCACCATCTTGGTCTTTGGCGTTTTCATTGTTCTTATCACTCCCGCTATTTAAACTAGAATCAGTTGTTTCAGAATCAGCTAAATTCTCAGATTCAGTTCCTTCATCAGTTCCGCTTTCTGTTTGACTATCTGATCCTCCTTTTTTGCCCCCTCCACCGTTTTGGTCTTTGGCATTCTCGTTGTTTTGAGTACTGCCATTATTAGGGTCGGTAGGCTTTGCTTCCAAAGCGTTCAACAAGCAAAAGAAAAAAATTAAAAAAAGTAATATTTTCATTTTCGAAAAAGCGAGAAAAAAAAGCGTAAAATTTCGTTGAGAATTTCTCCTTATATAAACAACTTTTAGACCTAATCTTTTTTTTTAACCGCTTCGCCTAACAATAATAAAAATCCAAACAAAAGAAATACTTGACTGAAGAGAATATAATGCTGATACACGTATTAAGGCGTGCCACTGACGCAGTTTGATTCAAATTTTAAAATCTGTCAAAGCGTACTGAATTTATTAGTTTTAAAAATTGTTGAAAATTTCTTCTAATTTAAACCCAACTTATTGTGAGTAGTGAAACGTTTTGAGCAGTAAAATATTTTTTAATGACATTAAAATACAATTGCGAGCCTAAGTATATTGACATAAACTTCATAAAGCAAAAAAACTATTGAAATCAAAGTCAAATACATACATATTTATACACAAAAAAACATTTAATGTTTTTCAAAACGAACGTGTGCAAACAGAAAATCTGAATTTTTAGACAAATCCTCAACAAATCTTCTTTTCTGACTTAAAAACTAGAGTCCATTCGGTGTTTTTAATGTTATCAGGCGATAGAGTAAAACATATTTCTATGAAATAAGATTAATAATATAAAATTAAAGTTTTTGCCACAAATTTCAAATTTGAAAGTCTCTTCTACGTTGTTTAAGAACACTAGAGAAAATTTTTTTCTATTTTGTAGACTATTGAATAGAAAAGTAACTTTTAAAATTTAGTAAGGCAAATAATTTTCATTAAAAAATCAAGCAACTCATTTCGTTTCAATATTCGCTCTTAATACTTCATTTTCTTTTTTAGTTTTGTCAATAACTTTCTTCAATATAGCAATAGTCCTCTCTAGCTCTTCAGCAGTTCTCCCACTCTCACCAATCTGAAACCAACAATCAATGAAGTAACAAATAACGAAAAATTCTACTTTGGCTTAAAAGAAAATCATTAACAACTAATACCTACTACACCTTTTTAACTGAGGAACCTGATACAGTTGATAGGGAATCTCTGCTTTTGTTCATCACTACCATGTGTTGCTGTTCTGAGCGTAAAAGCTCTATATAAGCTTTTTGTTCGTCTATCTTTTCCTTTTTTGGTTATCATTAGTGCATCTCATTATTCAATTGCATTCATTCAATACTATTTTTTATTTTTTAAGCATTTATCGTGTTAAAATTATTAAGAAAAATTTCGTAGTTTTCACATGTAGATTCCCCTCACATGAAGTTTACATTTTATATTTAATTTTATCTTATTAACGCTTCGGTATGAGTTTTATCTTTTTAAAGACAAAACCAAATGATAAGAAGAAAATCAAACCCAAAACAAGCAAAATAACATCAGGATTCAGTGGTTTGTATAATCGTTTTAAAAATTTTTATTCATAAGTTCGCTCCAAAATCAGGCGTTTTTAATGATATTTTGGCCTTTTTGCACCACAAGTGCACACAGGTCTTTCCAAAAAGGTCAATGTTGCTCTAGTGTTTAATGAAGCTTCATAAAAAAATAAAATAAAAATGAGAATACTTGAATTTTTATCACAATGTTAATAAAATATTTATACCGATTAAAAATATAATAATAATAATAATAATAATAATAATAATAATAATAATAATAATAATAATAATAATAATAATAATAATAATAATAATAATAATAATAATAATAATAATAATAATAATAATAATAATAATAATAATAATAATAATAATAATAATAATAATAACATGAAGAATTTCTTTAATCCATTGTGGGTAGGCTTATTGATCATAACATTGGAAACTTAAATGTTTTCCTAAAATTTGGAAATTCAATTTCAAAATCAACAATAACAGATGATAATATCTATAACAACAACAATAATAGTAAGAGAAAAAAATAATAAGATATCTTTATGTTCCATTTGTTAATATTCTTAATGACACTTAGTCCTAGTGCTGTAAACATGCAAAAGCGCTAACAGTTTTGAACCATTAATCCGAATGGCAATGCATTTGAAAAATCGGCTAGGTATCTAATCTTTCAGCTAAAACTAACTGCAGTTTAGTTTTTTAACAAGAGTATTTAGCTTTATTTTTTTTTATTTTTTTATATTCTTATTTATTTTTATTATTTTTATTTTTTTTTATTTTTATTTTTATTATTTTTATTTTTTTTTATTTTTATTTTTATTATTTTTATTTTTTTATTATTTTTATTTTTTTCATTTATTGAATTTTTTTTTAATTTAAACAACTAATATTTAATATTTTTTCATTATATTTTTAATGCTAAGTTTTTAATTTATTATCATATTATCCATTTATTTCCTTGTCTTTTTATTCATACTCCCATAATTTTTCATAATATCAATTTCTTATATTGTTTTTGAAATAAAACTTTGGTCTTTGAATGTAATCGCAAATTATTACTTTGTGAAAGAACCCTCAGACAGGTATTCAACGCTTAACGTGCAATGACGTAAAAGATTAGCACTTTAAAAAGTTTGAAAAATAGAACTATCTGTTACCTTCAATCTTGGTAGTTCACGATGGGCTTTTTCCAGATCTAAATTTAAGCTTAAATTTTTCTCACTCAAGTTTATGATTTCTTTCTTGTAAGAATCTTCTTTTTTTAAAAATCCTTTGAAGCTATTGTCCTGAAATAGAATGTAGGCACAATACAAAGAAATGAATGTTATTGCTCGTAAACGCTGATAAATTATGTGGAGTAATGTGACAGATACATTAAATAATGTATTGTACTTGAGCTTGAAATCAGGTTTAGGCGTCTAGTTGTTTTTGAAAGATTGCTTTTAATATTGTAAATATGTTGTATAATTAATTTTTTTTTAAACGAGAGTTAGTGTTAATAACATGACGTTACTTCTGAAGCTACGAGTTTTTCTTTTTTACTCATCTTTTCTTTGTTTTCCACCATTTTCACCAAAAGTGAGTTTTGCTCCCTCATTTCTTCTATGTTCTTCGTCAGACTTGAATTCTTCAATTTGATTAATAATTTCAAGAATTCAATAAAAAAAAGTTATTAAGAAATTTTTATTGACAATTTTATTGAAAATTAATTGAATCTAAAAATTTAACTGCAAACTCATCACCTCTTTCTGCAACTGATCCACTCGGAAGTTCAAACTCTCCAACATGGGTCCCTTACTGACTTCTGCATTTTTTTTTGGTTTATTTTTTTCTTTAAGCACAGTTGTATGAGCTTGATTGCTTGCCGAAGTTGAGAAATCGTTATCGTAAGTTTCTTTAGACCTGAAGTTAAATATTTCATTGTATAAAAATCATATGTTTTTGATTATTCTGTTTTTTACATTTGGTCTTCAAATATCCGCATACTTTAAACCTAGCTTTTCAATATTCAGGAAAGGATTTCTGAAAAGCTTTTGAAAGCATATTTGGATAGAAAAATTTTAAATAAATTTTAGCTTTCCTTGAAAGCTAAAATCAAAAAAAGTTAAAATCTTGCTTATAAATCCTATAAATATCATTGTTCCCCCAGGTTACCATGTTCTACATTCTCATCGTTCTAGTGGAAAGCGTAGTGGTGGTATTTCTTTGATTTCCTCCAACTCCGTTAAACTGACACTTGTAAAATCTGAAATACACTCTTCCTTTGAAGCATTAACTGCCCAAGCCTCTTTCCTAACACGTTCCTTAACCATTTCTGTTATTTACCGCCCTCCTAACTCAAGTAATTTTATTCGTGAACTCACAGCTCATCTTTATTTTCTTTTTTCGACATTCAATCATTTCATAATGGCTGGAGATTTTAATACCCCTAATTGTCGTCATCTTGATAATCCCCTTAATATTCTTTTGCGAGAGCACGGTTTGACGCAGAATATTAACTTTCCAACTCACAGGCTTGGCAATACTCTTGATCTTGTTATCACACCGGCTTCTTTCTCTCATCTTATTTCTGACCCTGTCAACGAAATTTTTGAATCTGATCATTTCCTTATTTCGTGCCGTCTTAACCTCGTACGGCCCCACCTTTCACCTCATCGTGTCACTTCTCGGTCTTTCAGGAATCTCAACTTGGCCGGCTTTGGAAAGAATTTCAATTTTATAAGCGATTTACTTATTAATTCTCCAATCTTTAAGGTCGATGACTTTGTTAGTTCCATGGACAAATTGTTCTTTTCGCTGATGGATTCTCATGCTCTTTTATGCAGTCATACTTTTCGCCCCAGCTTGCATTCACACTTTCATTTTTCTGAAAATGCTCTCTCCGCCAAACGCCGAAGAAGGAAAATCGAGAGACAGATATCCAGTCTCCGAAAGCTTTGCGTGCAAGTCCCTGATGATCTTTTACAAAAATTCCGTATTTCATGTAAACTCGCCCGCGCCGCCATTAACAATTCACGTGCTGATTATCTTAATCTGTCGCTATCTTCAGCGACACCTAACTCCAAAGCCTTTTGGAAAACGGCGAACTCCGTACTTCACAGGTCTCCTCCACTTCCTCCCTAGACTCATGCGGAATATGATCTTTTTGTTGATAACTTTAGCACTTTTTTCAAGACTAAGATTGATTTGATTCATAGCTCGTTACCGATCACTAATCTTCCCCGTCAGCCTTCCTTAACTGACAGTGGCCAATCAAATCTCTCATTTTTCTCACCTCCTAGTGTTGATGAAATCAGCAAATTGATCAATTCCTTCCCAAATAAATCTTCACCTTTAGATATAATCTCTGTTTTCCTGCTGAAGCAGTTTTCCGACATCTTCGCCTCCATTATATGCAAACTTTCTGCTCTTTCCTTTTCACAAGGTATTTTTCCAACTTTATTCAAAACGGCGCAGGTAACCCCTTTACTAAAAAAATATAACCTAGACCCCATGCAACCATCCAATTATCGTCCAATTTCAAACCTCAGCACCATCTCAAAAATTTTAGAGTGTTGTTCTCAAGAGACTATCCTCTCATGTTTCTGTACTGCGTAACTTCAACCTTTTCCAGTCGGCGTATCGCTCTCATCACTCAACGGAAACTGCGCTTTTGTACATCACTGACAGCCTCCGCAATATCTGTGCAACCGGGTCTGTGGCCGTCTTAGTGTCTTTAGATATTTCAGCAGCTTTTGACACCATTAATCATCCAAATATGCTGCATATCCTTGAAGACTACTTTCACATTTCTGGCATTGCTTTATCCTGGTTTCAGTCCTATCTCTCCGAACGCAAGCAATTTGTTAAGATAAGCTGCTCTTCTTCTACCCCTGTCTCCCTTCATTTTGGTGTTCCTCAAGGTTCTGTTCTTGGGCCCATACTCTTTTCTCTTTATACTTCTTCTATTAGCGAGATCATACAGAAGCACGACGTTTTATATCATCAGTTGGCTGATGATATTACTCTCTTTAGAGGCGCCTCTTACCTTGATCCTCATCCCAGCCTCACTAAGATATCTGAATGCATCACTGAGCTCAATCTTTGGTTTTCTAACAATCACCTCATGTTGAATCCTAACAAAAGCGAAGTGATGTTTGTCGGCAGTCCCATACTCCTTTCCAAATCCAATCTTCCCACTGAAGTTAGCTTTGACGGCACTACTCTTTCCGTAACGTCCAAACTGAAGATACTAGGTGTAACTCTTGATTCTAGACTCAACTTTACACACTTTGTCTCTCAGCTCATACAAGCATCCAACTTTCATCTCCATGCGATCAGACAGGCACACAAGTTCCTACCCTTTGACAATGCCGTTGCTTTGATCATCTCTTTAGTTTTTTCAAGGATTGATTACTGTAACTCTCTTCTTTGTCGACTCCCGAACTGTCTTATTTCTATGTTGCAATCTCTCCAAAATCGTGCTGCTAAAACCGTTCTTCATCTCGCACTTGTCTCGATCGCCTTCATTAGCTGCTGGTCGCACTAAGAGCCCAGTTCAAGTCGCTATGGCTCACCGCTAACACCTTATATTTTAATCAGCCGGCTTATTTATATGACCGTCTTTCCATTAGACAGACTCTTGAGTCTCTCAGGTTTTCGAACTCTGGTTTATGGCTGCATCAGCCTGTCTCTTCTAACTCTTTTACATCGCTCCTTCTCGCATATCGCCTCTCACTTGTGGAACTCTCTTCCACTTAATCTCCGTCTTTCACCTTCTCTTAAAGTTTTTCGCAAGCGTTTAAAGACGCATTTTTATAACCAAATTTCTCTCTCATAGCCCTTTTGATTAGAGCAGCGCCTCTGCAGCAAACCTAGCTTGCAAACTGTGCGCCCTACAAATAATAATAATGAAAACAATAATAATATCATTAATAATGAAATAAAATGAATTACTTTTATTATAATAATATTATTAATAATTATAACAAAAAAATAAAAAATTTCAACAAGCAGTGTGTAGAAAAAAAGAAATAATGAGATTAAAAAAAAACAAACATAGTTTATATCAACACAAAATTTAATGGAAAGACTTGGCAACTAACGTGGCATACGACCACACAACTAGCCACCCACTTCAAGCATTTTTTCATGTCACCAACAGTCTGCAGCAGCTGTCTTATTTGAGTATTTTTCCTCGCTAGTTCTTCTTGTAGGTTTTTCAAATCTTTGTCGCTTGCCTTTTTTTCAATCTTCGTCAAGCTTGACTGAAAAATTCGAGGGTATTATGGATGGGTTAATGAGAATGATTCATGTTGAACCCTATTTTATATTGTTAAAATTGCAAAACAATGCTTTGAATTTATTCTGAAAGGCATTGAAAGAATCATAGTATGGGTTTTTATTAAAATTAAGTTTTGAAACTAAACAAAATAATAATAATAATATAATAGTAGCAATAGTCTTACGAAAAGCTTCGTGTCTTTTTTAAAATAAATATTTTTTGTTTGTTGACCTTATGTTATTTTAATTATTTATTCTTTAAATAATTATTTTTTCATTACCATAAATAAAAACTACACACACACACACACACACACACACACACACACACACACACACACACACACACACACACACACACACACACACACACACACACACACACACACACACACACACACACACACACACACACACACACACACACACACACACACACACACACACACACACACACACACACACACACACACACACACACACACACACACACACACACACACACACACACACACACACACACATACACACACACACACACACACACACACACACACACACACACACACACACACACACACACACACACACACACAAGAACACGAAATAAAGTTTAACTCGTGAGAAAGATATATGAACTGAAGTGTTACATAAGATTAGGAATAGAACAATAACCCCTTGAATATGGCTATTGTTCTCCACTGTCTTCTCATACCTGACATCTTGTTCAATAAGATTTCTATTCAACTTGTTTACTTCATCTAGTGTTCTTTTAAGGCTCTCAATTTCTGTCGTCTTCTATCGAGGCGGTTATTAAACCATAGTTTAATAAAAAAAAATGAGTAATACATTTGATTTATGAATTTTTTTTTGAATTAAAAAAATTATTTATTAGTTTGATAAATTATTATTTCAAAAAAATGTTCTAGAAACATGTTTAAACTTTAATTTAATTGACGTAAAAAGAAATGCTCAGGCACAAGGTAAACAGAAAGTAAAATAGCCTTGAACATTTTTGAAGCGCGTTAGAAAGATAATAATGCTTTTAATGAAGGAAATAGTGATATGGAGAATATAAAATAGAAAAAAATTCCTTTAAACGTAGTAAATCTAGCCACTCTCAGTATATGCGTGTATGTAAGGAAAAACTTATATAGCACTTTTTACGCATCGTTCAGAAGCGCTGTCCTAGTAACTACTTATAGAAGTAGATTTTTGAGCTTTCAAAAAAAAACAAGATAGGGCGAAGACTGAAGTACTGTGGAGCTTAAACCCGGTTCGAAAACATGAAATTGTACATCATAAAAATGTATAGATAACAAGATTCCAAAGTTTTGATTTTTATTGTTTAGGCTATTATTTTCATTAATAAAACCATAAAATTCTTCTTCTTATTATTATTATTATTTTATTTTTAATAAAAACATAATAATACTATATTCTTTCATGAAAACATACTTAATCTATGGAATCATACTGTTCAAATCATAACCTTTCTACAATAATAAGCACAAAAGAGACGGGGTAAAAAAACTCTGCCTTATAATGGTGCTAGATCAACCTAGAAACTTTATCTGAGTAATGAAAAAAATGTCTCCATATGATTGAAAACTTATTAGATATGAGTTTAAATATATCGTACTAACTTCTTTGATAATGAGGTTGTACGTGTCGGCTTTTGATTTGTACTGTTGTGCCTCTTGCTTTAGTAATTCTTTATCCTTTGTGACTTTTTCAACCAAGTTTCCTTTCGTTTCTGTAGAAAGTATACAATTATTCATTGCATTGAAAGACTTTTTCCAAATTTATGTGCCCTCATTTATGATTTTAGTGTCAAAAGTATGTATTGAGTAGATGTTGCCACTAATTCAAGCCATGCAGTGTGAGCTATGTGTTTTATGTCAACATTAAACGCTTGAAACTATAAAAAATTATGTTATAACATAGTATGATAAATCTCAATACAATATTAAGAAATATAATTATACTCCTGTTAATATACTATTTGATGTACAGTAATTAGAAGAGTAGTTTCTTGTTTCACCTAGGTCCAGGTTGGCAAGCTTGAGGTCAGATTCGAGTGCTTGGATGCGGCTTTTAAGGTGTTTGTTATCACTCAACTGCTTCTTCAAACGTTCGTCTAAGCTCTCTATCGTTCCCTGGAAAGTTTTATGAACATATGAACACATGTTAATAATGAATGAAACAATAAACCTAAAATGTATATTGAAATAATAAAAGGGATCATTATCATAATATCATGAAACGATAGAAGCTTAAAGCTTTACTTGGCCTACCTTGTAATCCTTGGTGATTTCTTCTGCAAGTTTCGCTGCACTCACCTGCTTGATCGCCTCCTCGATCTCCACCTTTGCCTCGTTTTGTGCACGCAACACCATCTCTGCACGCATGTCCGTGATGGCCAGGTTCAAAACCTGATAGCATT
Organism: Pterobdella sp. o SKG-2022; assembly: GCA_964035795.1. Taxonomy (NCBI): domain Eukaryota; kingdom Metazoa; phylum Annelida; class Clitellata; order Hirudinida; family Piscicolidae; genus Pterobdella; species Pterobdella occidentalis. Next base: position 26,578,226 of record OZ038321.1, read on the forward strand.
GTATGAAGTGTGTTGGTGTGTCTATGAAATATGGTATTAGAAATATATTGGTATTTGGCATCTTGATTGTCACTAGTATTTTCAATTATAAATTTTTCAATGTAAGGTGAATATGTACTTGAATTTTTTGATTTTTAGCTGCAAGCTGTTTTTTGTACGTTTCGGCTGTGAACTTGCTCATTGGATTGACTCCTTTTGTTTGGGTTTCCTTGTCTTTGGAAACGACAGGCTTTTGACTGACAGGGATTGAAGACTGCTTCTCCAGCTCCACAAGTAACTGTTGTTGCTGACTCATATGATTTTTCTGTTGCAGCATTAGATCCTGCACTTGAGCTTCCAGTATTTTGTTCTTCACTTCCAACTCCTCCACCGTATTCTTTTCTTTGGTATTCATCATTGTTAGTTGGATTTTATTCTGTTCAGAATCGAAAATGCTGGTTTTGAGGCGGTCAATCTCTTGCTGCATCTCCACCATCATCAAATCTTTGTTTTTTATTCTCATATCCAACTCAATAATTTTTTTGTCCGATATCAATTTTTCTCTGAAAAATAAATTCAAAAACCGAAAATTTATAACGTGAGAGAGATATATTAGAAGACCTTTCTAATTGGACGACATTATGTATTTGTTGCTTGTACTGGAAGATCATGACATCTCTCGATCTCAACTCCTCATTCAGACCTTGAATCTTCTCAGACTAACAAATGCAATAAAATTATCTATTATTTAAAAAAAAAAACAATATTTTTTTAATAACCGGCGTAGTATTGATGGTAAAAATGGCGATGAAACAGTTAAACCAACTGAATGTTGAAAAAACTTAAAATGATGCTAACTTCAAACTTCACCACCATTCACCTACCAAACCATCCATACCTTCACAAACAACAACCCCTTACCGTACCTGTGACTCGATGCGCTTCTTGAAAGCATTATCATCATCTGATCCTGTCCTCATCAACTCTTTCCTGATCTTGCCTGATGCGATTTCTCTTTGTTCTTCCAGCTGTCTCTGTAACCTTGGTTCAATACGGTTATGGGTTATTATAAATGAAGTATATTTTACCAAGTGTTTCCGATGATTTCTTATATATATAATGGTTATGAGATATTTCAATGATTAGAAAAATTGAGGTTCTACATTCTCTATTTAAAGTGCAAAGCTTTAATGAACGGTTCTACATTGACAGGTAGAGTGTTAATGAAGATTTTTGTGTATAAAAGTTTCGTATATTGAAACATTCTCAAAAGATTATGTTTCATAAAAACATTTAAATATACAATCAACTTCTGATGAAACATTCTTCAAAGTTTTTTATACTGTTTCAACGAGTTTCCATATCAATTTTTTGCCTAATCGATCATTAGCTGCGCAATCAGAAGGTTCCTTAGAGCGCTAATCCAAATGTAAATAGATCGAACCAACCTGTTTAAATCTTGCTCGTGTTGGAATTGCAGCATTCTCATCTGCTCCTTCAACTTCTCCATTAGCTCCATGTAACTTCGGATGCTCTTTTCTTTTTGATTGAGTCGACCCTGAAAGTTATTGAATATAATTTTTATTAATAGTAATATTGTTGAAAATTGATATCAAAGTTTTTTTGAAGTGAACATCATCGAGTATAATACAGCAGAGATAATAGATACATCTGCAAGGATTAATAGAGGCATGATTTAAATAATATATCACTTGATTTTATGAAGTTGAAATTATAAAAAATTTAAATTTATTTTCATATCAAAATTAAAGTCTTAAATTATAATTAAAAACCAATTTCTTAAATAATTTTTTTTTTTCATAAATCAATATTGGCACGTACAAGTAATATAACCCTTTATGTACACAAAAGTACAATAATTCTGAAGTATTCATAGCATAACGACCATTACGACTCTTACCCTGAGGTCATCAAAAGTGCTTTTGGGCACGTAGTCGTTGCTTTTGTTCTCGTTAGAGTTCTGGTTGCTGTTCAAAGCATCAGAGACTATACGATCTATTTCTTCGGCTGATAACACATTCACGCTCTGTTTCTTTGTCTGGGAATGCACAATATAATCGTTGATGTCTTTAAACATAAAATCGAGGTTATTAAGGGATTGGTTCATGAGATCATTAAAAAATATTCTCAAAAGAAAACAACATAAAAAATTTTTATAAATATGTAATTCCCAATGAAGATGGATTGATCCATATACCCTTTTGCTTGACCAATTCCAGGAAACAGGAATTCATTCAACGAACGTTGGGCAATTTTAAGCATTAGGGCATAATTCGAATAGAGATGAAACAAAAACGTTTCTTAAAAGATTCAAAGGTATTTTTGTGAACAAAGTATTTTTGCAAACTGTTTCCAAAATCCCATCAAAATGCAGCTTTGAGTCTATATATAAACGAAAAAACTCTCATGTTCTCTAGGCTATTTCATTTTTGTAATATTTTAACTTTTCACTAAACCCTATGGTTGTTTCTGAAGTCATGAAAGCTCTTTTTATCATAATATAATAAGGTTAGATTCACCAACAACTATGGCTATTTATATCTAGATAGAAACAAATATCGATAAAAAGGTCAATTACATCATTGTTGTTATTGTTGTTACTGTCTCTGACATCAGGAATTTTGAGACGGAGAAAAGCAATGACACGTTCTCTTTTGAGCAAATCTTCTTCCTTTCCTTCTATCGCTCTCTCCATCATCTCAAGTTTCTGCGTTTCAATTTTTTTTTGTATTCTATATTGATTTAAAATATTTTTTTATTTAATATACATATTTATGCCTGGCATACACATTATTTGATAAGCGTCAAAAAGATGTTTAAATCGAGAATATATAATTTTATTGAAAATTTTCATGAATTACTTTTTTTAAACCTTCCTCTTTCAAAGTACAGTTTCTCAAAGTAAGTGCATACTTGTTGATCATAACAACAGCTTTCTCCATTCTTTCTTGCAAGGGAAGATCTTCCGGAGGCAAGGCTTCAGCCATTGTGCAATGTGACTGTGAATTTATGGAATCATTATCAACTCAAAATAAAAACAGAATTAAATATTAAAATCCGATTTATGGAATTCATATTTGTTTGGGAATACATACAAAAAACTTCATGCTAGCTTTAGTTCAATAAAGTGTTCATTATGAAAAAAATCGAAAAAAATGAAATATGTATAAATAAACTTTCGTTTAAAATTTGTTCATCTTTTGTAGACTCCCATTATCAACAATATTCAATGCGTTAAATACATCAGCAAACTCACGATAGACTCATTAAGGTTGTCGATCTGGTTTTGCAGTCTTGTTGCCTTGCACTCCAAGATCACCTCCGTTTTCTCCCATTCCATCTCATTACGCTCATACTCCTGTTGAAAACAATATAATAACATTGAAACCTCAATGCCCAAAGAAGATCTTACAAACAAGCTACAAAAACAATATTAAAACTTCAGACTTACTTGCAAAATATTGTTCTTTTCTTCTTCCACCACCTTTCTTTCGCTGTAGGATTTGTGAAGCAGGTTGTCCAGGTAGGTAATCTGAAAAGAAGTGCTTCAGTTGAGAGTTCTTCACGATATAATTTTAATCATTGAGAATAGAATGAGGGAAAATACATAAAGTACCTTTTCTGTTAATTTCTCCCTCTCCAGGCTTATCTGGGCATTCTTCAGTCTCAGTTCATGCATCTTGCTGTTCCAGTCTGATAACTTCAATGGCATTTATTTAAAAAAAGAAATTAGAATGCTTTTCAATGGCAGAATGCATTACATATGATTCAAAGTACAGAATTGTCTATATATCTATATCACAGTCATAAAAGTTGTATATGTATGACAGAAAATTTTGTATTCTGAAGTTTTATTAATAATATTAGCTTAATTAACTTTCTTTGTCATTTCTTATGAAATTGAAGCACAACTGCAATTATTTTTTGAAGCTACAACAAGCTTTTGAATTTAATCTTACTAAAAATATATAATGTATTATCGAAACACTATATGGAATCCATCCAACATCCAATAACCCATTGTATGGTTTATTGCTGTGAAAGTGTATTAAATAATGTGCCGTAAAAAGGTTTCAATCATTCAAATCTTTTTTTGACTATAATATTGAACCTAATGCATTGTATGAATGAAACAGTTTAATCCAACCATTTCTGCGGTTTTTTCACTTTCTAAAGCTTTCACCATTTCACCCATGCATTCGCCCATCGAGTCTAGTCTCATTTTCTATTTAAACAGTTTTAGCATTGATTCAAAAATACTATTAATAAGTATATATGATATTTCTATGCAATCTTGACACACCTCTTCTTCGGCCTTGTTTCGAGCCTCCAAAGCCTGGTTGGTGTAAGAATCGATTTGTAAAAATAATTTTGATTTTAATTTTCTGTAAGTTTTGGCAAATGTACATCTCTATAAGCTAACATAGATAATGAGAAATTAATGCTAGCAAAAAACTCACATAAAACAATTATAGTGATAACCACGATGAGAATTACAGCGGCAAATTGATGATGAAGTAATGAAGGTATAAAGTACCTTGGACAGATGTTCTTCAATCAGGAGCTTGTCTCTGTTAAGTCTCATGAGGGCCTCATTGAAGTGTTCTTGCTCGTACACGGGTATGGAGCCCGCATACCTGCGTCTTTGATCCTGTGACCAGTGAGTGCAGTGGTGTGGGAGAGGAGAAAATGCATTGGTGCGGTGTAGGGTGGAGTGGCGTGTCATTAAGAAGACTGAGTAATACTCGTGGAAAAGTGAGAATTTAAGTTAAAAGTTTGCTTTCAATTAAATTTAAATGAGCTTTTGCCAAATGTATTTTTTTGAAAAATTATTAAAAAAATATTCATCTGATCAATCACTCATCTTCATCATGAAAACCCAAACCTTGATAATGTTTTTCAGATGCTTCAGTTTATAGCCATATTCGACGCCCATTTGCATTTTCTGGTCATCTTTTTCATCTGTGATTTTTTCCAACTCAAGCACTCTGCACTCTAAGTTTTCAACTTTCTTATGGGATATCTCTAGCTTTTTGCTCGCCATTTGTTCGCCTATTCGCCACTTCAGAAGCTCAATGTGTAACCTGGCTTTGTTCAGAAGAGAAAAGGTTTGATTGAAAAACGGTGATTTGAGGTTGATTTTTTTTTCAAAAAAGTTATAAAATTTAGTTAACTTATGTTCAAATTTTATTTCAAATCTGTAGTTTGACGTTGTGTTTAAGGTTTATTCACTCAAAAATAACTTTAGTTTGACACAGTCATTTATGCGCTCCATCCCTCATCTTGGTGTCATATAATCTTTCAATATAAATAACTATAACTTAAAAGCAATGATATTCTGAAAACACAAACCGATAATGGTGTTTTCGTCAGAGGAGGCTTGGAGGTCAGCTAATTGTGCCTTGAGCATTTGTACCTCAGTTTCGTGAGAGGTTTGTCTCTGTAATAAGGTCTGCACTTGCAACACTGAGATGTCTGCTATTTGCTGTAGGGGGTTGTGGTTTATGGGGGTTTAAGTTTGTGGTTTATCGAAGTAAGGTTTTCTTTTTAGTGTTATAAACAATGGTAAAAAATTGTAACGAAAAACATTAAATAAGATTAATTTTTGATAAATTTATTGAGAATCAAAAGCTATAATTTTCGATAAGTCTAGCCTGGCTAACGTTTTATGATAAGGCTAAACTTATCGAAAATTATAGCTTTTGATTCTCAATAAATGTATTAAAAATTCCTCTTATTTGATGTTTTTCGTTACAAAATATTGAAAAAAAATACATACGATGTCTCTGAAAAGTTTTTGTTAATAAAGATATTATTTAACCTAAGCTGCTTATGACGACACCCAAATCTTAAATGATGCATTGGGTAATGAACCATTATTAAACAATAAAAGGTCTTTAAGGAAACTTTTGCAAAAACCTAAACTGATTAAGTTTCACGAGCTAATTGAACTTATTCAAAATCTACTTTTTCGAGCATATCCATCAAAGTATTAATGTTTAGAATTTATTATGGAATGTAAAATCATAAGCCATTGATCATAATAACAAAGAAAATAATTTTTAAAAAATGTAGAAAAAACTAATATACCACCTTCAGTTTTGAGTTCTCTATTGACAGCTCACTCAATTGTTCTCGCAAAAGGTTCAAGTTGTTTTTGTCGCTTTCATTGACGCTGCATGGAACGCTGTCTACGATTCAGTTATTTCAGTTGAAGCAGTCAGAAAATTTAATATATTTTAAAAGAATCAAATGTCATTTGAACACCTTTCAAAAAATTTACATGTGCCCGCTTTAGATACTTTTAATTTTTTTGGAGCAAACTATTTTCATCGTTTTATTCTCTTCATGAAAGCATGTTTTTGACTCGACGCTAATTAACATAATTACTTTCAACTCTGATTGTCACAGAAATCTAGTAGATTATATTGACCGGACATTACTTAAGCTTTAATTATTATGTAATTTGAACCCCTTTATGGTATATAATTAATAGTTTAGTATATATTGTTGGGTTGGTTATAATTATCTTTCGGTTTCATAGTGTTAGGTTGCTTATAACGACTTTCCGGTAAATAGAAGGCTTTAGAATTTCAAAAATTAGTAGTATATAAGGGATGTAACTTTGTGAGGTTTTTTTAATTGGATCGTTTTAGTATTAATAATTTTGGATTAGTTGTAATTATTGCTGTTAATAAATTGCTTGCTTTTGAAGATTTTGTTTAACAGAAAAACCTGTGATGACACCGATCATCAATCGGATATTTACACGAATTTGTAAGGTGTTCATTGTTATATTTCCTGCTAGATCTGTTCAGACACACCGAAGCACAAATACTTAAAATACAGACAACACTTGAAATCAGAGCTAACTTGCCAAGTCGTCCCTCAGGGTTCTCATCTCAGCCTGCATCTCCAGGTTTATCTTGGCCAGCTTCGTGGAAGGTTTAATGTTGATTATGGTTTAAATTAAGCAACAAGTATTGTTTTGATGTTGGCTGTTTTTCATATCGTTGTTATTTTAGTTAACATTATGGTTTTAAAAAAGGAATTTATTATTGTTATCATTATTTTTACTACCATTAACATCATCATAATAGTTAAAAAAAAATTTAATACACTTAAATGCTAATTTATAAAATTAAACTAGAAATCAATATAAACATTTGAGGCTTTGATAGACGGATACTAAAGAGTATGAATCTTGAAGATACACAAATAGGAACAAGTGGGTAAACAAGCAAACACTAACATCGTCAAACTTGCTGGAAAGTTCATGCAAGCGTTTATCTGCTTCTTCGTTCTGTTCCTTTACTTTCTTCATCATTCCTTCAGCGTAAGCAGCTTTTTCTCTCTCATTTAACTCCTTCATTTCTAACAATGCGATCTTCCGAGCCACTCCTTCAACTTGGGAAGCGCCCGAGTTACCATTTGTGTTTGAGCCGTTTGAATTGTTCACTATTCCTTGCTTTTCAATGAGCTCTTGAAGTTTTTGGACGTATGAGTCAGCGTTGAGTTGGTCCAAATGGTTTTTGTCTGAAGAAGTGAATCATTATCGGGTTTAAAACAACAATTCCATTTTCAAGAAATATTTAATAGTTTATAATTCAGTGTGAATTAGGTTTAAAATCTAAGAAGAGTTGATTGTGCATGGTGTCGTACCAGAAATTATCAATGCTTTTTCAAACTCCTTCAAAAAAAACGATGTAAATAAACAGTTTTTTTCACCGAAATGTTGAAAGCAGCCCAGAGCGACCTCGAGAGAACTTCTCTTGACCTTCTCCTCTTGCACACACCCTCTTAAACATTCCAGTTGACCTCGCAAGCTCTCCACTTCTTCCTTGCAGTTGCAAAATTGTTATAAGCATAATCATTTGAGGTTGTTTTTAAAAAATATTTAACTTTTTATGTGAGTTATTTTATTGTGGATAATAAGCTTCAAAATTGAGTTTATTCATTTTAATTATTAAATTTTTTTAGTTGTTTGAGTATTGTCATGTAATGTTTTGTGAACTTTATCTTTCAGTTTTCATGAGTATAAAATAAAGATAAACAATATTAACGTTAAAATTGATGATTTCAAAATTTTATATTATCAATCTGATTAAACTATTTAAAAAGTATTAATGAAAATAATAATAATATAATTATTAAAATAGATCGATTTTGGGGGTGCTAGGTTCATGGTACAAATTTTATAAGCCCCTCGATTATTAATAAAACATAATAGAAATTGGAGAAAGAATTTTTATGCAGTTATCTTTAATGGCTTAACAATAATTAATAAATTTAATCAATCAATCGAATCCTTTTTATAGCCAGTTTTCCTTTACCTTTTCCTTGGGCTTTTTGAAACTTCTATCTCAAAGTCGGCCTTTTCCTTCAGAGCGATTGAATGGATCCGCACAAACCATGTATAGCTTTCTTTTATCATTCAATATGAGCTCATTCCAAGTCTTTTTGGGCCTACCAGGCTTCTTGCAAGTATCTAAATCCAACTTTCTTACCTGAGAAATCCAACCCACGCTACGCTCTACATTTCCAAACCACCTCATCCTGCTTGTGCGAAGAACTACCTCAACATCCCGAATGCCAAGTTTTGAAAGAAGTAAGTGAGAGCAAACGTTATCAAAAGTTTTTTTGATGACGTAAAAAAAATTAATGGATTAGACAATTAATAGATTAAAAGAGTAGACAAAAACTCCATTTCGAGATTCTCCGTTAAAGACTCACAAGGTAGGGCTTGTACTGCTGGTTGAGAGCTGAATTTTTTTTCTCGTCCTCCAGAAAGCCTCTATGTTTCTCCATCAACAACGTGTACTGATTAGCATTTCAATGGAATTAATGCAAAAAATACTGGTCTAAAACATCATGGTTTTGTGGTGGTCTTATGAGAAGCTTATGTTGTATTTTTTTTACTGAATTTTAATGGTTTTATGCTAGGTTATGCTTCAATGGTTTTGAACTAGATTGTGTTCAAGTGGTTATATATTATAATAACTTTTTCTTGATTTTTATCGTAAAATAAAGGAAATTTTAGATATATATATTTTTTCAAAAAACAAAAATTTTACGATAAAAATCAAGAAAATTGAATTTAAAAAAAAAGATACATAAGATGTTTCTAAAAAATTATAATACGTTGTTTTCTAACTTTGTTATATAATTTTATGTTAACATAAGATTAGATCCATGAAGATAGTCACCTGTTTGTTGAGAGAGTCCAACTCAGCGATGCTCACTGAGTTGAGGAGCTTCTGCTGCAAGGATGCCACTTTGAGAGATAGCCCCTCCTTGAAGAAAAAGATCATTTTTTGAATACAGGTTGAAACAATGAGATTAGACTGGAAATGATAGTACTCATAAAAGTAAAATTTATTTTTTTGTTATACTTTGTTAATTTGTTACACTCTAAACATAAAAATTTGTTTGAGACTTATTAATTTGGGGTTTTCATGGGGTATTTGGAGCTTATAAGTGGGACTTTGTAAGTGGTAATCCGAGTTATATAACAAAAAACATTGTACTTCGTAAAAACCGGTTATTTGTTGAGCAAACGGATGTTTAGCATTAAAATGCCATACCTTGGCAGCCTGGAGATAGTTTATCCTTTCCATCACTGTTTTTTCTCTTTCAAGAAGTTCATTTTTAAGACTTTCATTTTCCTGCATTAGTTCAAAAATTCAAAATGTCATCGAATTTATTTTTAATTTAATCTTGTTGATGTTTTAATTCAATTTTGTTAGGCAGAATTGAAGAATAACCTCGAAAAGGGAGTCATTGGTGAGTTGCATAAGCTTCACCTTGCGAACAAGCACTTCCTCGTTGCAGCTCACCATGATTATTTTCCTCGTCAAATCTCCCAGCTGCATTTTCATTACATCTCCATCGAATAGTTCCTGTCGTTCTTCCTCATTTAGCTCTGCATCATTTTGAGCTTCTTGGAAAGTTACCTCATCTATTTTTTCTATTTTATCATTACTTTCGTTGTTTGCATTATTCTCTTCAAAAAGTTTATTATGCATTTTGAATTCTTTTTTCCATTCTTTTCCAACTATTGTTTCAAAATAAGACTGGAAATGTATTGAATCTTTATAAAATCAATAATAGTTTAAATGAAAGCAAAAACATTTGAACAACTTGTAGATATTTTTCTTTAATTTTGTACAAAGCATTTTTTTCTTCCAAATCTTCCAATGTGGCTTGTAGCTTGGTCTTTTCTATGTGGCTCACCTACAAATTTTCATACTATTGTTTATCCTTTTGTACAGATATTCTCAATATGAAAAACATATTGAAAAAAAATTATAAATACCCAACACAATTAAATCTCATAAGAACCGCAAAACACTAGTAAACCATCAAACACACCCAAGTATGAACGACAAAAGTTTTATGTTGAAGAACCTTTTTCACAGTGGCAAGTTCTTCACTAGAGCTTGAATGTTGTTGCAGGACGGCTTCAAGTTTGTCTTGCAATTCCTTCAATTGCACCACCAGCCCCTCGTTCTTTTGCCTCTCTACCGCACCTTCCTGTCATCATTGTTACATTGTGCCATAATTGTTTCAGTCTTGTTATTAACTTTAAATTATCTTAATTAATTTTTTCAAAAAAATAATTTCTAATCTTGCTTCAGAACATTCTAGAAACAAAACTTAATCTCAAAACTCGTAACCTCACCACAAAACTCAAATTCATTCAACCGCATTCACCTGCAGTGCAACGAACAGCTGTTCACTCAGGCCCTGCAGGTTGTGAGTGCTGATGTCGCTGGGAAACCTGGACAGAGACTTGAGCTTCTCCAGAGATTTCTTGTGCGCTTCTTGCGACTTTCTGAACGCTTCCAGCTCACTCTCTAGAACCATGTTCTGGTGAAATGTTGGGCAGGCTTGATGTAAAATTAACCTACGTTATTCAATTTACAACACGCTTTCTTTACACCACAATGAAATTTGGTGAAAATTTAAAAAGTTATCGAGATGGCAGTTGAATTGCTAAAAAAAATGAATTGGTAAAAACTACTTTAATAATGTTTTTTCAAACTATTCAACTTTCTAAGTGGGAATTAATTCCCAATACTTTTTATGTACATTGGTTTTTTAAATGCACTTTCTAGTATTCTATAACATTACTCTAAGCATATTGCTGAAACTACATGAGAGAGCACAAAAAATATTTTCATGGACAAAAAAAAAGCGTTTGAAAAAATAGGTTTGAATCCAAACTTTTTTATCACCAACATACAAGCACTATAAGATTATTGTATAAAAATGATATTCGTACATTCACTCACCCTAGCAATGATCTTGTTCATCTCAACTTGTGAATGTTTCTCTTCCAACTTTTTCTCCATAAGCATCTTTCTCAACTCATCATTGCTACCAACCAGCTTATCAGCTTGCCCTTTCCACATCATAGACTTGTCGTAACGTCCCACCATATGCCGAGACTCCAAGATCTATCGATGAATGGAAAAATTATGCAGCTTTGAAGAAAAGTTATTTCTTAAAACTTTCAATTGTTTATATATGTGTAATTAAAATATTTGTCTCACTTCAATTAATTTACTGATGCTGCCAGACTCAACAAGGTTTTTCTGGGTTTTTGAAGCTGACAGTGGTTTTCAATTAAATAATTTAAACTTTATAAAGTCTTAAAAACTATAAAAACACACTAGTTCTACAAAGAAAAATAAATAAAAAGCTCGACCCCTAATCAAATTTTTTTTTTACACATCAAACATTGAAACAGGAAAAATAACATGGGGATTTGAGCTCCATGAGAACGTTCTCGAATGCTTTGTTCTCAGTCTCCATCTCCTTTAATCTGACCTTCAGATCCGTGTTTTCTTCGTACAGCACATTCATTCTCACCTTGGTACCAGCTACATCCCCGTTCTGTTGCGGTGAGGTTATTTTATTTGAAATTGTTATAGACAAATTTATTTCAGTATAAATAAGTGAAAATTGTAAAATAAAACTGTAGATTTTATCATATAATTCGAGGAATAAGTTATAATACTCCATTATATAATTAAATGAATAAACTTTTTTTAAATATTTACTTTTAAAAATTTATGTTAGTTAGAAAGTTTAGAATATACTAAAATATGAATACTTGTAAACCCTACAAACAACAACTTTTGAACCTTCCACACACAAACCCTCAATTTCCCACACCAACCCCCATCTTACCCTCTCCCCCTTTTGAACACTCACCCCTTAACCCATAAACTTTTGCCACCAAACACTACTTTCCTCCCCTCTGAACACCAACCTCCAAAGATGCATCTTGCAGCTTTTGCTTGCTTGTGCCACTCTTCAGTTCTTCCATGTATTCTTCCACTTTCTCCACATCCTCCACTGACAACCCCATCAACAAAGCTCTTTCAATTGTGGGAGGATAATGTTGACAGTGTTTTAAAAAGAACTTTGCAGTTTTATTAAAGAATTTTGAGTTTTAGTGGCTTTTTTACAACGGTTTAAGGTTGTTTTTTTGTTGCTTTCATTGTATGTTTTATATTATACCATGTTTTAAGTTTGAAAAAATTTTGATTATTTCATTGTTTCAACATCTAAATTTTAATTATATATACTCATATGAAGTTTCAATCTACTGAACTGTGCTAACTTACTGCTGAAGCTATGAGTGTTCAGAAATTTACTTAAAAATTGATTGTATACAGACAAGTTAGGTGCAAAAATATGGGAATATCTGAAGCCCCGTATCGTTTTATGAAAGTCTTTATACGGTACAAAAATGGAACTCTTGTTTTCTAATTTATATAACTTCAAAGAAAGCAACTAGGACGTTAAATGGGCCCGAGTGCAAAAGTTCTTGTTAAACTGATTTACCAATCGAGTTTGTTAAGCAACATTATCAAGTGCATCTACCCCCTATCAGACACATCATAATTTCGTCCCAACCTCTGTCCCAAAGACTGAGTCATGACTCTCACTTGATTCTTCAAGTCCAACCTCTCATCCTCTAGGCGTTCAATCTGCAATTCATGTTTTTATGCACAGTTCAAAATTTATATTTTAATTGTTTGCTAGCGTTTATTTTAATGGTTTTTAAAAGTGATATGAGGGCATGTTAACCACCGGTTACACCTCAGCTACATTCTTTGGCGATATGTGATGCATTTGGGGAACATTAGTAATGTATTATTATCTAAGTTGCTATTGTATTATATTACTCAAATTATTATTATATTAGTAGCCTGAAATTTCTATAAAAAAAATTATTTTTTCTAATGTGAATAATAATTTTGAGGCTAGTTATTCACGAATAGTCTAAAAGTCTTATTAGCTGTTTGTTTCAACCAAAGGATGACTTGCAATTGAATTGAAAGCTACGTGTTCTTATAATCTCTTATGTTTCGTTTCCTTTTATATCATCATCAATGATAATGATTACAGCTATTGAAAATCAAGCCACACGAAGTAGTTAAAAAAACTCATAATAAAAATCCAAACCTCTTGTTGCAGAACTTTATTGAGCGATTTATCTTTCTGAACACTGAGTCCTTTGCGGTAGGCAGATCCTTCAATGCTGAAGGGCTGTTGCGGCTCCAGGCCCAGTCGGTCTCTCATATCCTCCACCTCATCACACAACTCATTTATCTTTAACTCACAATTGTTGGCGTACTGAGTCAGGCTATGTATCATTCTGGGATTGGGGTTTATGAGAGATTTTAAAGGTTTTACTGGTTTTAATATGAGTTTGTAACGATCACATGATTTAGATATTTTGGAGTTTGATGCCACTAAAACAATACTAGAATTGTCAGCATTAAAAATTGAGTTTATTTGACAAAGCATTTGAAAAAATGGATAAACAAAAAATTGAAAAGATTAAGGCTGAAAATATAGGAAGGTTGTAGACGTTACAAACAAATATGAAGCCACTGAATTTATGGAATGTGGTTGATCCTTCTCATAAATAAACCAGCAATATAAATATGTGAATAAATTTAAGGAATAATATAAATAAATGAATCAATGAATAAAAGTGAGCTTTTTTGACATCTCACTTTTCTTTTTCGCTGCATTGACCTTCCAGCTGCTTGATTTCATCTACCGCTTCTGGCAAACCATACACTCCCTGCAAAATCAATTGTTCAACTGATGCCAAAAAATATTTTTAAACTAGATATTCATAATTGTCAAATATAATTTGTAAATATTCATTTACAATATAAAAAATTTAGTTTCAAAATATTCATAAAAAAACAAAAATAGTTATAAACCGGCAAAAGCAACTATGAACATTTATTTATCATGCAAATATTTGTGAATAGTAGTAATAAATAACCAAATAGTTATAAATAGCTACTTGTTCATAGTTGGCCATCTTCGTGAGAGCCTCTCCCAACTTCTTCTCCTTGTGGGCCATTTCATCCTCTGTCTGCTTGCAGTTTATTGGTTATAATCATATATTGAAGTATAATATATTATTGGGAAAATAAAAAATCAACTGAATACTTAATAGTGCTATTCATAAAATACAAAGCTTTTCTCCACAAGGTTGAAACTTTCAATTGTGTCATATAACAAAAAATGAGTAAAAAAAACTTGCAACTTTTAAAAAGAAATAAAATAAAAACAAAAATAAAAAAAAGCGTTCACAATTTTCGCATTAAATAATGATTTGTGATAGACAATTCACGTGACCTGATGACACCTCAGCACCATCTCCTTAAGCTCCTCCTCTTTGAGCCGCAAGTTGTGTCTCAGTGACGTCACATCCTTGTTCAAGGTGGTCTCGTTATCGTTCTCTGAAGCGGTGTTTTATATGCGGAGATGTGTGTAGTTTAAATTTGTATTTTTGTAATGTTGAAGTGAATTTACTTATGCATTGTGAATAACTAGACTCCAAAAAGAAAATTTTTTTTAAATTAAAGCAAGTATATTGAATTATATACAATAACCAAATAATGGAAATTCATTATCTCATTTATAAAAAAAGTTTCAAAATAACTACTTTTCTTCTAATGCCCCCTTCCTCCTGCCTCCCCCACTATTCAAACTATCTTGCTTTTGGAGGTTATATACCATATTAAACATTATATCCCACAACGTCACTTACTCTTTCCCATCTTCTGCATGACATCTTCCATGAAGATGGCGTTTTCTTCCAGCTCCTTTCTGCAGTCCTTCAACTCCAGGGTTAGAGACTGCAACTGGGTTTCCTTCCCTTCCAACACCTTCAAAATTTCTATATTTGACAAGCTCAAGCATCTTGAGTAATTTAATATACTTTTTGGAGACGTTTTAGTTCATTTTCAATGATTAATTGAACTAAAAGCAATAACTAATTAAACTAATAAAAATGAAAAATTAGGCTAATAGCAATGGAAAGTTAAACTAAATCTATGAAAAAAAAACATCAAATCTCCCAGTATAATTTTAAACTGAATTTTAAATAGATTCATAGACACTATACTCGAAAGTTAAATCAACGATCTCTCATTTAGAATCACACAAGGCATATACGACCTTTTGCATTTGAACAAGAGCCGCATCTTCTTCAGGTAGGTTTTTGGCAAATATTTCACTCTTGAGCTTTGCATTCAACTCTTCCAACTTTTCAATCTTTACGTTTTTTTCATCCAATAAATTCTGTCAAAAAATGATTTCAACTTAATGGTTATTCATGAAAACATGATAACGAATCCTAAAAAGCTTTCTATATATCAACATCAGCTTCAAGATTCATAAAAATACACGTTAACGTACTTATACTAATGATTCAGTAACTAAATGAATGCTAATGATAAGGATCCAACCTTCCATTCAACCATTTTTCCTTTAACTTGATTCAGCATTTCATCATCCATTCGGGCTTTCAATCTCAACTTCTCTACCAGGTCTTCTATCTTATATGGTATAATGGATACAATTAAATTCTATCCAATACAATGTCATAAAATATTGTGAAATAATAGAAAAATACAATAAAAAACCATAAAAATAGGTAGAAATACAATACAATATATAATAACTATACAATACAGAAGTATAATATACAAAACATGAATTAATACAAAACAAAATATGAAAATCCAATACACATAACGATAAATAACAAAGCTAATTAAAGTAATAATACACAAAAAAACAAAAATAAAACCCAAAACAATGTAAAAAATTTATACCATCATTCAATACTAATTCATCAACACTATCTGAAACCTGCAGCTTCAAGACAGAGTTCTCCTTAGCAAGTGTTTCAACTTCCGAAGAATCCTTATCCAGAGATTCCTGCATTGTTGGGGAACACAATATAATGTGGCTATAGAGAGTATTTACCATAATAAAAAATATATTGATTGACTAAACTAGCCTATCAACAAAAACTATTTAAATCAAAAACTTTTATTAACTGAATAATGATACTTGATAATGTGAGTTCAACTTACGAAAAGCTTCGTATTATTATTCAGTTAATAAAAGTGTTTGATTCAAATCGATTTTTTTAAATATAGTTTTTAAAAACATTCATATATCATAATGTTTTAGATCAACTATCAATCGCTCCATATTGGGGTTTTTTATAGCCCAACAGGTGTTTCCCAGGGCGCTTCTGTGTATTTAATTGTCGGCTTGCTCGGATTTGAATCCGGTAACTTCAGATAATTACTCTAATGCTCTACAAAATGAATCATTATATATCAACAGTACTTGGGGGGTTTCCAAGTGTATTTTTTACCCCGTTGATGTCACAACTTTAAACAGTATCTGTATCACCTTGAGGGTTTTGTACTGCTCTGTAGCTAGTTCAATCTCCTTTTTTCCATCCACCAACTCCTTCTTTAACTCTTCTATTTCCTTCTCCATGCTGCTATTGTACTCGGCCAGTTTCTGTTGGTCGTGGTTATCGGGAGGTTAGTTTTTATAAATTTTCCCAGTCATATTTTATCTATTTATCTTGAAATAACGGATAAAACTAAATATAAACAAAAACACAGTAATAATAACAAACACAAAGTACCGTTGGTTATAACGACGAATAGCGAAACATTTGATATTCTTCGACTTAAAGAGGTTATTGCCAACCTTGTTTTCATCGAGGGCTGAGCTCAAAAGTTCATTTTTGCTGTTGATCTTCTCCCTTAGTTGGTCATCGTTGTCGAACCTGCCAAGAATTACACGCCCAAGTTATTCAAATGCTTATAATGATGATATAAAAAAATTAAATTTACATCGTTTTTTGAAGCTTTTTTGCTATTTATACATTACGTAATGTATGTGGTGTTTTTTATGTCAACAATAACGAGATAGAACATTATAATAGAAATGATGCTTTTACGCGGAGCTTCAATAATGCTTTTTAATGAAATATTCAAAGAAAAGAATAAATAAGATTCATTCACAGGCAACGAGCATTGAAAGTAGCGTCGACCACAAAAATTTGTTGATCCCTAAGTTTGAAGTTTCACCAAAATTTAGTCTTTCTCTTAGAGTATAAACTCATTTAATACTGTCTATTTTATAAGTTAACTTCGGCATGATAATACTGAAAGCAACAAGATAATAACAATGATAATCTACGAAATTTATTATATTGATAATGTAAACTACCCTTACGAAAAGCTTCGTGTCATTTAATAAATAATTTGTGTTTTTTGTCCTTAATTTTAGATTCAGGCTGTTGTACTTCATTATTATAGTGATGTTTAGCCCATGGAGTTTCAAGATCATTTAATATATGTGTAAGATAGCCTAAGATAATAATAAGCTCATAGAATAACTTTGTGAAGATGTTCTCCTTTTGAGCTTCAAGTTGTTGTTGAGTGGTACGAAGATCACTTCTCGTCTGCTCATTCTTCACGCATGTGTTTAGTTATATTGTTTATTTTGTTATAACTTTTATATAATCTTAAGTTTATATATATATATTATTAATTTTTTATATTCAAATTTTTTTAATAATTAGCATTTAATAAGTTTCAAACTTTTTTCATATTCAAAATTTTAATTTTTCTATTAAATAGTTAAAATGAAACCCGTACATCGATTCTAAGTTCCTCGATTTTCAGTTCATACTCTTCCACTGCAGCTTTGAGCTGTAGAGGTGAGGTTACTTCAATAAGTTGAGAATCGAAAATGTGCTAAAATTATATTAAGTAGAAAATTTTCTAATAGCTTCAATTTTTTCAAGATTCGGGTATTTCTAAAATATCGGGAATTAAGAGTTTTATTAAAAGTACACATCTTTTTGATTTTATATCCAATATAGAATTTTGTAAAATGAAAAAACACATCTATAAAAAGCGATTTATAGCTTGATAAATTTAAAATAACAGTTAGGACTTCAATGAAAATTGGTAAAGAGTAATTGATAACTTGCTCGGAGATTTCTCTCTCTTCAGCCAGTTTGTTGAGGGCATCCCTTAGGTCTCCCTGTTGGGCCAACAGTTGCTGTTCAAGATCTGTGTTCCTCCAATCCGCTCCAGAAAGCTTTCCACCCTGCTGTGAACAGGCTTATGGAAATTGCTAGATATTTTTATACAGAATCAAAAAATAAGTTTTATTGAAGCAAATAAAGTACGAAGCTTTTTGTAAAATTCGTGAAAATGTAAGGCAATTTAATGAAGGATTTGTGCATTTTGCGAGTCAATTGATTATTTTTTTGTCAAAATTTTGTTATTCAAAAGACTCTATTTCTATTTAAAATTTATTCAAAAGTAATTCATGTATGTCTGAAACAAAATTTTTAAAAAGATAGTTTTCATCAAACTCAAAATCTTTTCTTAAATAATGACTAACATTATCAAGTGAGTAAATCCTACGCTACAATTTTTCATCAACATCTAGTTTTTTCGAAAGAATATATATGCTTATTCAACACTTACTTGTTGATCCTTGTTTTTTTTCTTGAGGCTCTGTATTTCAAGCTTCAGGTCTTCTATTTCTCTGTCTTCATTCATCAATCATTAAAAATCGTGGTTTAGACTATCTAAAAGTAGAAATACTTTTTTGGGCTGCTTTTCTTCCATCTTTTTTGGCACTTTCTTTCATATGCTCTATAATTTCTTCGATCTGAAATTTTAAAACATTTTCAAAGATGTGAGATGCACTTTTAGAATGCATTTACTTCAGATCCTTTATGCATCAGTACTGTTTGGGTCACTTCAAACAACTTTTTCAACTTGGAAGCATCTTCTTCATTATCCAGCGTGAACTTTCAATAATTTAAACATTAGAACTATAAGAAAATTATTTGCTATCATAATATTTTTTGTTAGAATAATAGTTGAAACCTCGATAAGACCATTATAAAGGTCAGTGACATCTTCACTGTATATCTCCGATACATCTTTATCCATTATATAATCCCAAGTTAGAGCCATTTTATTATTTTTTCAAACTTTAAGATATTTGATAACTACTATTTCCATATAAAAATTGAACAGTTTGTTTTGGAACATATATCAAGTATTTTGTATAAAAATTTAGTTTAATTACAAAGAAGTAAAAAAATTGGTAGATATTTATATAAAACTGAACAATTGTGCCTAAAAATGAATAAAAATAGTTTGCGTTAACTGTGAACTTTATGTATCAATTGATAAATTTACAATTAGAAGAGCACAATTGTTAGCCGTTGTCAGGTAGTTTACAAGCGCTACACGTATAAATCTTTTAAAAAATAAATTCTTTTAAAAACATAAAAAAGATCTTTTTCCTTTTTCTTCTTCAATTGGTCTTTTTTCTATTTTCCAAAAGTTTCTAAAAATTGAAAAAAAAGTTAGTTTTATGTGAAAATATTTGTATAATTTTTTTGAAAAATAAAATAAAAGTTTGAATAACATTAATAATGTTTATTTATGAATCCCCAAAAAGAGTATTGATATAAATTCAAACATTGTCAACCTGATTGTTCTGACAAGTTCATGAAAAACCAAATGCACATTCATTCCTGACATAATGTTCGTTTCAATGTAGGACAACCCCAACTTTCGTGACATTTCCAAGCCTTCCTCAGACGATACCTATCAACGTATTTAAAAGAAAGCATAAAAAATGCATTAAATTGAAATTTTTCAAATTTAAAAACGAAGAAAGACTTTTTCATTGAAATTACATTCACTTTCT
Source organism: Pterobdella sp. o SKG-2022 (assembly GCA_964035795.1). NCBI lineage: Eukaryota > Metazoa > Annelida > Clitellata > Hirudinida > Piscicolidae > Pterobdella > Pterobdella occidentalis. The sequence goes on from OZ038321.1 coordinate 26,598,329, forward strand.
TCATCTTCCATCGGATCATCGAACATCAAATTTAGATCTTCGTCTTTTTTCTTGATGATATTACTGTTTCCTACCAAAACCATGGGAAAATAGGGGCGGTCTTTGTATTTCAAAATAGACCAATACATTCCTAAAACTTCTTCAAAACTGGTGGATATATGAAAATTACTTTCAATGCATTAGAGTCCAATAGATTAAAAAGCAAAAATTGTTTTAAATTAATTTTACATTAAAATACATAAACCTACCTATGTCTGTTCTGCATAGAAAACACAAGCAAAAATCCATGACCTAATCTCATATGATGCTGTCTTGAAAGGTTGTACTCTTCCATGCCAGGTGTGTCAATTACTGAACAATTTTAAAAACTCCAACTTCATCATCTATTTTTAAATGCATATGCATATATCATTGCTAAAAAAAATTTTTTGAATCTCAAGAGTTTACTTTCAAGAGTAATTTCTTCACCATCCACTTTACATTTCTTTTTGTAAGTTTCCTCGACAGTGTTATCAACATTTTGATCAGGTATCAGGCGTGACTAAAAATTGTTTAGAACATCATTAAACACCTCAAATAATCGGTTTTTAAAAATTTTCGAAAATAGCACTAACGTCTACAAATTTAGCAGCTAGTAAGCTCTTTCCAACTTTTGCTCCTCCAATTATAACAATTTTTATTGTACTCGGAAGAAAATTTTTCTGATAATAATTGAGGGTCATTTCGCTTAAACTTTTTGTTTATCAACAAACTTGAAGCAGCGAAAAAATCGTGCAACCGCATTCCGTTTAAACAAACTTTTCTTGTATATAACACACACTCCGGTGAGAAGACTATATAGCAACACACACTTGAGTTTCTAAGAAAAACTAGTTGAAATCTTTTATTACTTTAAATGAAATTCGAAATCTATAAATTAAAGTGTTGAAAAGCATATGACAGCTAGTTAAAAATATCAAATGATAATAAATTAAAGTCATTCAAAATTTAAAAAGATTGGAAGGTACTGTTGAGAAATACCAAATAAACATGCTATCAAAAATACTACATCACTGCTAGCACAATAACTTAATAAACTAAAAAGCATTTAAATTTGATTTTGTACAATAAATAAAACGTGTATAAAAATTTTGAAAATAGCAAACAAAAAAAGCATTACAATACGTAAAAACTATGTATAAAAACAAAACTAGCCAATGATTGCTAACATAAAGTGAAAAAAAAAGAAAAGATGAAATAATATATTATAAGCAAACAGTTTCTGTAGTGACTTCAAAAGGGATAAAACCAAACCATGATTTGTTGATAAAAAAAAACCTACACCTTTGATCAGTCATATAGTTAATTAAGGAAGCCTACAAAAAGAAGATTTAAAAAATTACATTAAAACAAGTGTCCTAAAATAATTTTATGAACTTTGTTTCAAGCAATAAATATGATTTGAATTGACCTAAATAAATAACATAAATTAAAAATCATTTTTTGTTCTGAAAATAAAAAAACCAGAACAAAATTAATAAAATTCTACTGCAGTTTTTGTGTGGCCAAGGGAAGAATGAAAGCCGATGTGAGTGACCGTGTTTGGTTCAACCAGGTATGAGACATACTGGCTATCGAGCATGTACTCATCAATTAAGATATCAATTGGGTTGTCATATTTAGAACCTACTGCAGATGAACTTGACAGATAGTCAAAAAGAAAATCTAAGTTGGAAGTCTTATAGAGGTTTGCTGGATAGCAACAAATTGGAGGCTTTCTCAAATGCCTCAAAGCTGGCAATAAAGTTCTCCATTGCATGATTGTAGTTCTGCCCAACATCAAAAACATCAATGTAAAAGAGACACAAAGAAAAAAAAAACTTGAGTACACAAAATATAAATTCATTAAAAATTTTTTTTTGAAGAAAACTATTGTATATATCTTGTAGAAATTTACTGTTAAAAATGTTGCTATGGAAGAACAAAAAACAGAGGTAAAAATAAGTTCTATGATTATACCAAACTCAAAACCATATCCTCCCCATTTTGTGGGATAAAACAGTTTTATAAATAACCAATCTGTTTTTTGTACTTTATTTGAAGGTTTTCTTGAAAAAAAACTTGAAAAGAAATGTATAAAAGTAAAAAAAACGTTTTCATTTAAAGATTTTGTTGAATTTAAATCTAAACTTTCATCATGTGGAAGATCAACATTAGCATGATGAAATGGCCATTTTTTATTTAAAAACTGAAGTTTTTCATTTATCACATAAAATATGTCAGAGTGGACCAAAGCATCATCTTGTAAAACAAAAATATATTTTGCGTTGTAGGCTTTTTTTGTTTCTTTCAAACAAAAATAGTAATCTGAAATTTCTTTTTGAAAAACATTGAGATGGCCAAACGATTTGTCTTTGATGCGTGATATGACATGAAAATTTTCAGACAATTTCAAAAGCTCTTTGTGTTTTGTTGGCTCCTTATTGACATTGCACAAAGTAATTGTTACGTTTGCATTTCTTAATGGACCGTACGTGGTGCTGAAGTTTTCAATAGATTGAAGCAAGTAAGCGACTGTTTGAACAAGGTAGCTATTTTGTTCTTTAGATCTTTTGACGGAAATAACAACCACGGATATGTCTACACCAAATCCAATATTTCTATTATGAGAATATTTGTCAAACGTTGTTTTCGAAACTGTTGATAAGTAATTAGTTGATTCATTATAACGACTTCTATTTTCCAGGTTAATTTCTTCCAAAATTTTTTTGTCATCGTCATTAAATTTGAAAAAGGCAGAATATGGTAGCAAAGGAGCTTCATAATAAACAATCATAAAACATATAAGTGTTACAACAAAAAAATAAACTAGCACCTGCAATTTTTTTTGCATTCTTTACTTTTAAACATTTTGATAGAAATGGGTGAACTTTAAAAATTTATTTCAAAATAATTCCGACGATCAAAACAAAAGCCAAATTTATTTTTTTTTATTTTTGCTGTGTTTTGAAGTTCCTTTTTGTTTTTTTTGAGTTTTTGGCCTTTTTTCATCTAGTTGTTTTTCAGAAGTATTAACCTTTTTTTTCTTAGCATTACTGTAAAAAAATTTGAATTAGCAAGTATATAAAGGACAACAACAAAAAAAACAAACTTTTCATTTTGCTTTTCTGTATCAGCCATTTTAGCTGCTTTATCAAGGTTCACAATTGGTTTATCTGCCTTAAGACGACTCAAAATAGATAACTGTTTTTCATGTTCCTTCTTTACATCTAAATTAGTACTTTCAAACTGTCAAATAAATATAGTTGCGAAAATGAAAAAAAGTCATGTTTTGTTACAATATAAGTAGATGAAACCTTTCTTTTTTTCCCACTTTTATGAGCTTTTGTATCATTTTTGACTTTGGAATCAAATTTTCCCATTGAAGCTGTACTACTCCGAGCGGCTTGTAGCTGCAACTTCAAGTCTTCCTTGTCACTCTGTTTCTTTAAAGGCATCAGTCCTACACCTGGAACTGCATCAATTCAAATTAACCATTAACATGTAGGTGGAGATTATGATGTACATTCAATACATGATATCATTTGGAATTTTAAAATAGGTAAATCATTGTTGATGGAGACTAAAAAAATATTTATTACAATTAATTACATCTTGAATAATTACTATTATAAAAACAGCCAACCAAATACATTACAAAAATACATTCAAGTATATATTATACAGCTTGAAAATATGTATTCCAAAGTTTAATAATAATCATTAACAGTCGTTAATTCTAATCCCAAAAATTTTAAAGGTTAATACCTTTTCCTTTGGAGTTTTTTGCAATATTTCTCAATCTCTGAAACTCATTTTTAGCTATTTTTTCCTTTTTCTTCTTCATTTCTTTTTCAAACTGGTCTTCATAAGCATCTGAAATAAAGCATATTAACTATATATAGAAAATTGAAAAAACATTATTTGACCTTCTGAATCAACAAAAAATAATTTCATAATTTGTATGAAACAGTATTCATTTTATCACATAATTCTAAGAAGAGATTATGAAATTTCAATATAATGGAAGTTCATTTTAGTCTGCTGAATAAAAATGGGATTTTGCAAAAAAAAACTATTTTCAGGCTATAATGAAATATAAAACACTTGAAATCCTCAATGAAAGTACAAGATACCAGCGTTATCAGGCACTTCCTTCATCCACTCTTTTTCCTTCACCTCCTTGCCTTTGTAGCCCCATCTGGGTACATATTTCTGCCAAACATTTGAACTTTTAATACTCCTTAAGAATTTATAAAATACTAATAATTTAAGGAAAACACAATATTTATGCCTTTAATTAGAGGAAAAAAAATTTGTTAATGTTGGCACGCTATCATTGGGTAACTACATTTATCAAATGCTTTGATGAAGAATATAGGTATTTTAATTATTTTTTATTCTATTTAACTGAAACATATTTTAACTGAAAAAAATATTTTTTGACATTTATTTAATTAGGGTGAATTTCTAAATACCGTACAATTTACTTAAGTTTTGATTCAGAATAAATTTAAAAAAACAACAAAAAATACCTTTAAATCATCATCCCAAATCATTCTTCCTTTCTTCTTTTTCTTTATGGACTTCATCTCTGCAAACTTCTCCCATTTCGTTTTGGGTTTTGGCAAGGGAATCTTGAATATAAAAATGATGAATTTAAAAAATATAATTTAAATTGTTTTGCATGATTTTTTCAGTTTTTTTGAAAATCTCAATGAAATTATAATGGTTTCTAACAAAAAAACTATAAAAGTAAAGTCCAGTACTATTTGACATTTAATATACAAAAACTAGAATTTTTTAAGTACTACTTATATTTATTAATACTGTAAAAGAGCTAATTATTAAAAAGTATACTAATATATAAGAATAAGAATGCTAATGAAGATTCAGCATAACATACAGGTAATTCTCTTGGAAGCATGGTAGTACCTTCAGGCAGCTAAAACAGGAGAAATCTCATCATTTTAAAAATTATTTGATATTTGAATAAAAATATGCCACTTGATTTATATTAGATAATGAGTTTAAACATTGCATTAAAAGCATACCTTTACAACTACAGTCATGTCAACTTTTTCAGTAGGCAACTGTGATGAGTTATTCAATATTAATTGATTAAAAAAATAGAGCGTCAGTTCTTTTTTTCGTATTCAAGTTTTTATTAAAAATGCATAAAAACATGAATAAGTGTAAATATAATAAAAACTTATATAACAAATATGTAAAAAAAAAAATTTCAAAAAAGCAAAAAATTTAATCATAAGGAATCGTTGGGGCAATTAATAAAATCTGAATTTATGATGTGTTAACTGCAATCTACCTCCCATATCTTATTCAGTAAAAGTTGTGTGTTATCTCTGGTGAGTTCCTTCAAATAATTGTCTCTTGCTGCAGCTCTTTGGACAATACAAAAATTAAAGGAAACGTAAATATAAGCGATATTATACTACAAATGCCACAAAATATATATTTGAAATTTGTGTTCAGTTTCGTTAGTTGAGTAGGGTTTGGATTAATTAAAAAGTACTTGATTAAATTCTTATGAAATATTAGAAATTTCCTCACTTGAGTTTATGTATGTCAATAATGTTTGGATCTTCATAAACAAGATTTCCCAAATCATATTTTCCTTCGATCAATTTTTCTACAGCAATACTTTTATAAGTTTTCTTTTTATTTCCCAAATAATTTTTATAAATTTCTTCTGTTGAAGTCATTTTTGTATGAAACGAGAACTGAGTAGGCGATATAATATTAGACCACACGGCTGGAACTTTTACAATCGAAATTCACTTTCATATCTCTTTTTAAAGTATACAATGTAAAGATATTCTGGGCATTTATATTATCTAGATGTATGATGCTGAAACTGTATAATTTTTTTTATAAAGAAATAATAAAGAATGGTCTGCCAAAAAAATATTCAAAAATGTCTGCAATGAGTCTCATTAGAGGCTGGAAAACAGAGGAGAAGATGAAAAATCAAATTCCTTCAAATCAAAATTTTGATTATTTTTTGGTTTTGGATTTTGAAGCTACTTGTGATAATCAAACAATGCTACCAGTACAAGTATCTAGCTTTTTATGAAAATTATTACCAAAATGGAAGCTAGTTTTTATTTTTCATAGTTTTAAAATTTTTCTATTTTTATTTCAAAATAATTTGTTTGAAAGGAAATCATAGAATTTCCAGTTCTCAAAATCAATAGTAAAACATGGGATGTTGAATCTATCTTCCACACTTATGTCAAGCCTGTAGTCTGCCCACAGATCAGTATCTTTTGCACTGAGGTGAATAAATTTTGATTGTTAGCTAACAATTCAATTATTTTATTTTATAGAAGCAAATTTGAAAGTTTAGTTGAACTTTTCAGTTGACTGGTATTGTTCAAGGGCAGCTTGAAGATCAACCCAATTTTACAGAAGCTCTAAAGGTAATCAATTTTTTATCAAAATAATGTTTTAAAAAAATTTATTGATTCAAAAGTTGTTCTCCAAATGGATGGAGGATGAGAAGTTGGTACAAGGCAGTTCTTTTGCATTTGTTACCTCTGGAGACTGGGACTTACAAACAATGTGATGTAGTTTTCATTATACTTCATTTTTTTTATGAGTTCTACTTGTTAAAAAAATAGATTCAATTGCATATGAATTTAATTTTGTAATCTTAAGGATTGATGAATAGATGTTTTATAGTTTTTTTCATGCTGTTTATGGAGCTTTTACAATGAAACTAATTTAATTTCAAAAATTCAAGGCTTCCAAACCAATGCAAAACATCAAACTTATCCATTCCAACCTACATGCGATCATGGATTAACATAAAAAAAGTAACTATAATATTTTAAGAATAAATTGAAGTTAAACTGCGCCAAAATTAGCGCCTACTGTTAAAGGCTGCTTTGCTGTTATAACCTGCATAAAATGTACAGGAGTATAATCTAATATGTTTAATAACATTTGGCTCAGTGTTGTTCATTAAAATCAAAATTCATTAAAAACCTAACATACAAATATTTTTTCAAATCTTCAAGTATTTTCATTCTCTAAATATTGATTAAAAATATTATTTTTACGTTGAAATTTATTTTCGTCATGATTTTTATGCACAACCTAGCCCTTCAGCACAGTCATGGGCATTTACCCCAAGGGACTCAAATCAATGGTGCACTCTCTCGACCTCAAATTCATAGGCAGACCCCACTCTGGGATAGGTTGGTTTTTAATTGACAGTTCTGGTTCATACTTAACAAAATGAATTAAACTTTTATGGGTATTTAAAAAATGGGAATAAAGAATGAACCAAAAAATATTATTTAAAATAATTTTAGTTTCAATATTTTTTGAGTTTGTAGAATACTTTTTTTACAATATACTTTATATTCGACTTCAAAATCTGTAAACGTCTTTTTGTTTCCGCATTGATAAGGTTCACGATAATTATTTTGAATGGCATTAACGTTCAACTAGGATTGATAGCAATTTGAGGCTAAAAAAAAATTATAATCACTTTAAATCGATGCCATTTGACGAGAATGGCGAGTTGATTGTGTTAAAGCTTTGTGGATATTGTTTTCTTTACCACAAATAACGATTAGAAATAATCATTTTTATATGAGTATTCAATCAAATTAACATTTAATATAAAATTTTCACCATATTTTGCTATAACAATTATTTTCAGATGATTCCAAGAATATTGCCCAAGTATTGAAAGCCTTAGCTTTAAAGGATTTTACCTTCTCTTTTACCGGAACTGTTTAAGCAATTTTCCTTCTATAAAAAGATCGATTTTTGAGTTTTATTTTATAATCATTGAAAAGTTTATGACCTTTTATTTATTCACTTTTAAAAAATTTATTCAAAACATGAAAATCTTTTTAGCTTAACAACTCACGCTCGCTAAACAATCCATTTGAGTCTTATAAAACTTAAATTTAATACTTTAAAATAATCATAAGGAACTAAACCCACGGAATATTACATTATCACAGTAATTAAAAACGACTAAAAAGGTTTACTGTTTAAGATTTACATGAAATTAAGCTATGCGGGTACCTTTCATGATCCGAGGAGAATAACATTATCAATTTATCCTAAAGAAAAGTTGAACCATAAAAATTTATTTTTTAACTTTAAGAGAAGCAATTGATTTCGCAAATCTCTTGGAGCCTTTTGATTGGATAAATCAGCATAAATTGAACAAAAATACCTTGGAAATATGGTATTTGTATGGTGTTAATGTATTATGGTTGATTTATATTTTTTAATGAAAAACGAGATTTTTCAAGATTTAAGACAACAAATAAAAAAATACTTAAAGAAGATGAAAGTCATTAGTGCACAGAAAATACAAATCAAAAGCAAAAAAGTACGATTCTTAAAATAGACGAAGATCACTTATTCAAAATTGGAATATTATTTCACTTTACGAACGTGATTATAAAGTGCTAATTTATTCAAAATAATTGATTTTTAAATAAATGCTGAGGCATTGGCTGGTTGGACAGAATTGTTAACTAAAAAAGCTTTGAAAATTTAACAGTGAAAGCACTTATAAGATAATGCAACACCTTTCTCCACTTTCATTGCCAAAAATATCACCATTTCTCGATAACTTTGATTTTTTCTTATTCTCTTTTTCATCGTTTTCTAAGTTTGAATCATCGTGATTAGAAATAAGCGAGTTTCTGTTAAGCTTTCGTTGGTTTTTGAGTTGCGACAACGTTCCTTCCGTTGATTTAGAATCACCATTAACTTGAGAGATCGTATCTTTTGTGTCGTCGTTATCAGAATTGTTTTTTGATTGGTTTTTACCAAATTTGAAACCTTTAGTTGTTGTAGAATTTGACGAAGGGTAACCGGATTTCCAAATATCGAGTTTTTTGATTTCAGTTTTGTTTTTAATTGTTGATTCAGGAAGCTTCAAAATGGACTTTTTTGGTTTTTTATTGAGATCTATTGGCGTCAAAGGTGTTTTAAGCGCTACGAATGGAAGTGAGTTGTCAAAAACCGTATTTATAAAAGGTTTTTCATTATCGTCATCCTCTTCATCGTCTTTCGGTATAAAAGTTCTCTGAAATTAAAAAAAATTGGTTTAAAAGCAGAATCAATAAAACTTATTCGAAACTAAGGCTTTTTTTCAAATAATAATTTTTGTAAATCGAAAACTTCGATCTCAAATGAACTTTATGACTCTCTGCGGTTTGACCCATTAATGCCCAGATTCTTGTTTAAGCATCAATTTTTGTTTAAAAATTTTAAAACCTTATTGAAAAAAATTATCTAAAAAAGTTCCAGGGGTTTCCCCTCTAGGGGACACTGAAACAGGCGACATAAAAAATAATTATAAATTTTTTAAATATAAATTTATTTTTGGAATTTTTAATTAAAAACTGTAGTATGAAAAAATAATTTTTTTGCAAGTTTATATGGATTTTTTAAAGTTTTCTTATAAACTGTTTATACAAAATACATAACTGATTCATTTAGCATATAACTCGTACCAACAGCTTATATGAAGGTTTTCAGCTTTTTTTGCAGATTTTTTGTACTTTCATGAAAGGACCGCACAATGTGTCGTCGAAATTCACAATACGTATTTTTTTTTCAAGTCTGTACGAATTCCATGCATTCTAACATGCAGCATATTTTCCAAAAGCAAACAATGTAAACCATTATTTTATCCCCCCAAAAGACGCTCTCTGGACATGAACGTTTCAATCTAAAAAATCGACTCCTCCAATATAGTTGTAGAGTGCAACAATTTCAGTACACGTAACAGTAATCTTTTCTTTTTGCATCAATTTTGGCAACTCTTTTAACATTTTAACTTTTATGGATTGCAAACGCATTTGATGCTAACGTTACCGCATCTTTCTATGCCACAATTGCGATCTTATCTGTTGAACCCTGTTTTTTTTATTATTTATCTTGGAGGGTATTTTTTAATTCTAATTATTTTGATTTTTACGTGCCAAAATGACCTAATTCAGTTAATTTGTCCAACAGGGGTAAACTTGGAAAAAATTTGTCGAAACCTTATTTAGGCATCTTCCTAACCATTCATAAAGAAAATAACAAAAAAATCCTTATTAAATAACTAAAACCCCTAACAATAACCACAAAACAAACACAATAAAACCAAAAAAACCACTGACTTGCAGGGTTTGCGCCTCCATGATGACATCCTTGTGGGCGATGGACGCCTTGTCGTGAATGCTGGTTCGTCGACCCGTGTGCAGTGTGGCCTGACTTCCCCTTCTTGAGCTATTGTGCCGCTCCATGGTCGAAGGCGTCGAGAGTTTGCTGAAATTTCGTGTCTTGATGTCCAACAATAACGCTTCAATCTTGCCTTGGGTTTCCACGTCACACAGGTCTGTGTGGCAAGTCACGCCGATTTAGTGGAGACATTAGATTAAACAATTTAAACTAAAAATTTTTATTATCTGAACGACTCGAAGCTTTTTTTAAGTCTAACTTTGATTATTTGAATAGTTTCAGCCAAATGACTAGGACCAAGCAGTGATAAATCAGATTAAAAGCTTGATGATGCAATCTAGATCCAGTTAATGAAGAAGAGCTATGCAATTTCATTTCATCATTCGATATGTGTTTGATTCAAAAATTTTTCTATAAACCACTTTCAGCGTTCAGTCATTATCTCAAAATATTCAACTCATTAGTCGCCAGGCGCCTATTTTTGGGACGCATAAATAAATGAATTATTTAAATAATGATTGTTGTGATAATCGTTTGAGAGAAAATAAGTTTTTTATTTCCATTGTAAAATTATTGCTTTCAATATTGACTGTTTTTTCAAAAATGTCATGTCTAACTAACAAGCAGTTTTACTTTTGTTTCCTAATGACATCATCGAGCACTAAGAATGAATGAAGAGCTGAATTTACATGATGTTTGTACGGTTTCAATTGACAGCATATTAATTTTCTATTTCAAGCTAATCATTCGATCAAGTTTCAATAATGTATATAAGATTTTTCAGGTAGTTCTGATAAGTTTGGTTCAAAGAAATTAATATAGGAGATTTATTGCTGTTTTTAAGCGATTAAACACATTCAAAAGTTGTTTTACACAAAAATAATTGAAAAAGTTAAAGGTTTCGTGGGGCAAACTTTATCGAGTATATTAATTAATAGTGAAAAATTATAGAAAAAAAACGTATAAAATATACAATGAATGTGTTTTTTGAAATCACAATACTCAATGTATCACTATTAAATGTTAATAAAAGCCCATTAATGAAACACAAAATGACAACAGATCAGTGAGAAAGGTGAATTGGAACGTATATATGAAAATATACTGTCCAAAAAATTCTTCAAACCTCCAAATATCATTTCACCATGAGTTTATTGTTGTTCAGTGAATAAAAGTGAAATGAAATAAAAAAAAACATTCAAATAACCTGCAACATATCCTCTTTAATTTTATACAAACATTGTTAAACAATAAATACCGATAAAGGTTACTCATTACTATAAAGCAACAATCAAAGGAAAATTACAACATTAGACAGCAATACTATCAAATTAGTAATAGTGATACCAGAAAACACGTACCAAGCATGGTCTCTCCACTGTGGGTTTTAGCATCTGAATCCGCTCCAGCTAGCAAAAGACTTTCCAGCACGTGGTACTGAATGGAATTGTCAATTATGGTTGATGATGTATTCAAACGATTTCAAGTAATAATAGGTTAATGCATGGTGCTATTTATTGTTGTATAATTTGAAAAGTAACGGACACAAATTGATTGATTTTTTTAGCTATTAACATCTTTCCTGACAAAACTAAAGTTAAATTTTTATTGGTTAGTTGTTTGATGATGAAACATCGAAAAAATTTTGTTTTTCAATAAATATCAATAAAGTTATGTTTTTATCATTATTTCCCCTTTATCCTAATTGATTTCCAAATTACTCAATGGAGTATTTGAAACCTATACAATACAGTATTCAGAGATTAGTTGTATTTTAAAATGTGTTGAAATAAAAATAATAATAATTATTATTATCACTACAAGGTATCAACAGAAACACGAATAATAATTAAAGTAAATTTTATTCTTACTATCATCATCATCAACGTCATCACCAGCACCACCACCACAATTTCATTATCATCATAAAGACAGCAACTTCGATGAGTATAGCATGACAATCTCATTTAAATAAACGCCTCTGTACCCAATGTTTGAGCAATTGTTCTATTTGATAACTTATAGACTAAGAAAGATAATTAAAGAATAGAAGGTTGATATATTTGATAATAAGAAATTATTATATCTATTTTGTAGTAGTAATCTATGATATCTATTTGTTTATAATAATTCAAGATATTTTTGATAATACCTGACAAACATATGTATATGATAACGAATAAATTGATGCTTATAGTAAGAATTCGAAATGTGTTGATTGAAACAAGGTGTTTTATCATCATTTGAGGCACAATCTATCTGATAACTAGTTATACGGAAGTGTGGAGTTTTGAGGCTTCCCATTGGCCACCTCGTAAAACTTGGAAGCTGCACTTTTTTTAATATTCAAAATTATCAATTTTTAACCTCCTTATAGATATACAATGAAACATTTGGGAAAGAAAGTTTTAAAAGTTCAAAAAAAAACGGAAAACATTGGGTTTTAATTTCAAGTGGAAATGATTTATCCGAAGTTAATTCCGAGCTGGTTATGTTGACAACATTTTTCGGTAATCAATTTAAATGGTAGAAAAATAAAGCTATTTTAATGTTAAAACTTCAAGATTTTTACAAAATTAATGATAAATAGTATTAAACACATATTAAAAAAAATAATAAAAAAAAAAACGAAATAAAAAAGCAGAATACATATCAAACAAAAATTCGAACAGAAAAATCATTAAGAAAAAAATGTTGATGGAATATTTTTCGAATTAACTCTTCACTTGTTGACTTTACTCTCAACAGACTCAAATTGTTGAGTTTAACTCTAAATACAAGGCTTGCTGAAAACTCTTGCAAAAAACAAGTCTAATAGATGTGAAAAAAATTGATCCATGGGGAAAACAATGAATTTGTTTTTCAACTCACGCAAAATTTATCTATTCAAAAAAAAGCATGATCTAGTGCCTACAAAACACTTGAGGAAATTAAAAAGCTTTTTTATAAATATTTTATTAATAAAGAATAAAAACTAAAAGTTTTTGATTCGATGAACACAATGAAGTATTGATTGTGGACCAACAAGACACAAATATCAGCTAAAACAAAGCCTTAAATCTCGCTTGGTGTTTGATGAAGAGTGCGATTGGTATCGGAGTAGAAAGACTGATAAAATATAAAAGAATTTGCCACATCGCACACAAAGCCATCAAAAGGCATTTGAATGCATTAAAAATATCGAAAATCAAAGTCGAACGTCAATAATCCCTCAAACATTTGGAATATCAAACTGTTGATCTCATGATCAACATGTTAATACCAGTATTAAAAGTGATTATAACTGTTAACACCAAAATCCTTAGAAAAATAAATCTTTATAATGAGAAATGAAAGCTCATGACACTACCCCTGTGTGCTTTTGAATGATGAGGCACGTAACAATGACAAGCTTCGTGGAATAAAATAAACTCTTAAAAGTGTTTTCATTAGAATATATACCTTCATTCACCTAATTGAGGTGAAAGTTTCAATATGTAAACCCTTAGTATAGTTCTAAGTATTGAGATAAAACAAATAATTTCATTTATTGTTTCAAAACATTAGTACCCATATGAGCTTAAAAAAGACTTTGTGATTAACATATTTTACACAAATCAAGAAATAATTTGAATACAAATGTAGAAACATTATACAAAATGCCTTTAGAAAGTTTATAGGAGAATGGAAAATTTGATGAGTTTTTTAACAGAAAATGATGCGAAGGCTCGGGTGATTCTGAACTCAGTGCTATAACATAAAGCATAAAAATAATTAGAAAAACTCATAAAAAACAAGAAAAAACATAAAGAGGTATTAAAAGAAATAAGAAACACAGAAAAAGGTAAAAAAACAACAACAAAAATAGAAACAAAAGAATAAACAGTCAAAAAATGAGACAATAGAAATATTAAAAAACCTCATATAAACATAAAAAAAACAACTCAAAAAAACCATAAAGGACTTTTGAAACATGCATAAACACAAAAACAGAAACTAAAGAGCATAATTGTGAAGTCAACAAACACAAAGTATTTATTCAAAAAAGACACGAAGCTTTTCGTAAATCTAGCTTACATTATCAAGTGATAAAGAGCATAACAAATACAGTCAGCAACTAATTAGAATTAAGCTAAAATTTCTGTAATAATGCTCTGCTTATCATAATGATATGTATATTACAGATTTAGTATGAATATTTAAGTACAATGATTATGATAGAAAGTAAACTTAATTATGGGTTTTGATGATTTTGGATATAATGATAACGTCCTTTTTGATTAATTAGAGTTATCATATTTATAATGATCTTGATTAGAAGAATTAAAATTGATAAGTTTTGTTTAAAGAAATTTATTGTTTCATTAAAAATTAAATTTTCCTTTGTATAATGATTGATTTTAATGATTACGTTCACAATGACTGATTAAAACGGTCATATAAATTAAGCCAGGGCATTGCCGGATCGACAAAAGCGAGCTATTTATAGGGTTTGTTGTTAATCTATTATTTAATACATCAAGGCATGAAATCTTCTGGAGGCAACGCTAAGCCTAATTAACCTAAAGGCAATTACCTTGATTGCCTCAGTTTAGGTCCGCAGAGGAAATTAGTGTTGAGAAATATCGAGTTAGTGCTGTAATTATTTTGAACTTCACTTTCAACATTTACACGCCATCAATTTTTATGAAGAAACTGTGTCTATTTCGTGCGAAATTCATTTGCGCTTTGGTATTTGAATGAAGACTATTTGTGACATTGTAAAAGAAACATAACTCCAAATTAAAAATTCCATTTCACAAGAAATTGGAATCTATATAAAATTTTGTTCATATCAATTGCCCCATTTCAATCTCTTTCCTGGGGTTCAGTCTGACAAAAATTAGGGAGATTCACCCCTTGCGTGCAATAACTTTGAAACAGTACGCTAAGAAAGATTCAAAAAATCTGATCAGTTTGACTTGAAATCTTGAAACCTACCATCAAACATGTACTGAAATGGTGTGAACTAAAACTCTTGACAGCCGAATCCGATCAAACGAAGGTTTCTCATTCCATAAAAAATGACCGAAAAATAGTAGAAAAACTATATTTAACAAATTATTGAAATAAGAGCATATATTTTAAAAAAGTTATATTTTTTTGAAAATCTGTCAATGAAAAAATAAAAAACAAACACAAAACATAAGTCGGTAAAAATAAGTTAACTTACAAGCTTGGAGAAACCAAAACCTACATCCCTCCCATCCCTCGTGAACCACTCACCTGGCCATAGTAAGTGGCCATGTGCAGAGCATTCCAGCCTTCATCGTCGACGCTGTTCACTGATAACTTTTTTCCTAAGAGGTATTCTATAACCCTGCTGTATCCAGAACAAGAAGCAATGTGTATCTGTTGAAGTGGTTGATGTGTTTACTACTACTACTAATACTACTACTACTACTACTACGACTACTACTACTAGTACTACTACTACTACTACTACAACTACTACTACTACTACTACTACGACTACTACTACTAGTACTACTACTACTACTACTACTACTACTACTACTACTACTACTACTACTACTACTACTACTACTACTACTACTACTACTACTACTACTACTACTACTACTACTACTACAACTACTACTACTGATAATTTTTTCATAATAATAGTTTATGTATAATATTTTAGATAAAATAATTGAACATATTCATCAGTATAGGATCTATCTGTAAAACGTCACCCTAAGACTCCAGCATACGTGAAACCATTATTATCGTTATGTGTCGAATTCCATTATGAGGGTTGCAAAGCTGTTTGAGTCTCCGTGTATAATTGATGCTGGTAATCATAAAACGTCTAATATGTCATCTATATCAAAACCACCATTAAGGATTTGAAGCACTCTAAAAAGCCAGCTTTAAAAAAATATTCACACTTTTATTGTGTGGGTCTTTGGAAAGAACGTTTAGATTAAACGAAGATTGACAGACTTGCCCAAAAATAAAGATTAAGAAAAAAATATTTATTCTCTAAAATCTAAAAATAATTTTAATGCTACGCTACATCATCGCCATGGATCGTTACGTCATCAGTTAACCTAAGATGCCTTCCACTCACCAGACTCTCCCCATTGTCGCCTTTGATGTTGAGGTCACCGTTTTGTGCCACGTACTTGATCAAGTCACTCATCATTTTGTTCTCAGAGGCCAGTCTCGTTTCGTCTATCAATTCTTGGGTGATGCCTGTGGTTTTCATGGGGGTTTTGTTGATTGAATGGCAAACGTACGGCTAAATTAGTACCTTGCTACCTATAATACTATTAAAATTAAAATTATTATTATTATCTTTATAGATAGTCTAGCTCTAAATTATTATTATTTTTACATATCTGAATAGGTAGTCTAGCACGAAATTGGTGGGAGTGCTATCTCACTGGGAGAAAGCAGTTTGTGAAACTCGGCACTCACAATTCTTCCACGGTTACCATTAAACATGATGTTTCACAAAGATCCGTTTTTGGACCGCTTTTTTTCACTACATAGATATCCTTCATTGCCAGCATTTTTCATCATTTCAACTCAACCCACCACTAATATACAGATAATCTACAAATCCTAATCAAAATAAGCCCCATAAACCTTTAAACTTCATTGCCACCCGTAATGAATGCTTCAGAATGGTTGGAAGATGGTTTTTACTGAACAACAACTAAATACCTCAAAAAATGAAGTCTTAAAAATTGGAACCCCACAAATACTAAATAAATTTTCATCCCTCTCATCAATTAATTTTGGTTTCACTTCAATCGTCTTTATCAAAAAATCAAAGACTTTCGGAACCTCTACTGATTAGAAATTATCGTTCAAAAACCACATTACGACGAAAAAATTGAAGTATCAAAAATAGGCTTGCAAAAACACTGAATCACAAAAATTGAAACTTCATTGGCTCTGGTAACTATAGTTGCCTCATGGACGATACAAAAAATTGAATTATCCTGAACTATCATTTGGAACTATTTAAAATCAAATTATAATGGATTTATATTGAAAAAATGCTGGGAAGTATTCGAAAAAATTAGACTTCGTACCAAACCTATAACCGAATAAGCAAAGAATAAATAATGGAGAAAACAAAAAAAAAATTGTAAATAATGATTAAATTTTAAAAAACTACGGTAAAAAGAGTTGACTACTTGAATCTTAAATATAGAAAAACTTGTGTACTTTAAAAGTTGGGAAACTAAAAAGCACTTAAGAAAAAACCTGTGTGGCTTTGAAAACACAGAAGACCTAATACGGATTGAAGCAAATAAGCAAATAAAAGTTCTTTAAACGGATATGCAAATAGAAAATAAAAAGCTTCTAAATTGTACCCTACGATTTTGGGTGGATAGTGTCCATAAAATTTCATTTAGATAACACGTATAAGATGATGTAGCATTTAAATATAAGAGTATTAATGATAATAAAATTAGTGTTATTACTAAGAAATTAACTTGTATAATTTTAATAATCATCGCCCTTGTAATAACAATAATACAATGAATAATAATAAGAAGTCTTATTGCTAAAACTAATAAATAGCTGGCACATAACAATCCAGACATCAAATCAAAACTTTCAAAAATCCTGAAAGCTTTCATGACACATTATAAAACAACTTAGTGTCTATTGGTGAGGTATTGGAATAAATTCAAATCATCAATCTTGAGAAGGTTAAGTGGATTGAATGAAACATTTAGCATTGGATGTTTAAAACAGGCTGAACTTATCCGGTAGTTGATCAAAAATATATGAAAAACATCGTTTGGAAACTTGAAGCATAAAATATTTATCGAAATACACATAGAGCTTTTGGAAAAGAATTTTAAAATAATGAAAATATACAAAAAAAATTTAAATTCTTAAAATTTTATTTTATCATTAAATTCTAGTCTGGAAATATTGTTCGATAAAATGCTTAGAGGTCAGTGAAGATATTTAGAATTGGCGATTAAAACCTTCATAAAAGTAAAGATTTTTGCCAATTTTACTTCATAAATTCACCTCAGAAAACACAGGAAATACTCATTAATGGTGCAACAAAGTAGGCAAAATAAGGCATCTTGGTTGAAACTATGAAACCCACTTGGAGATATTACTAAACTTATCCAGACTCAAATATTTATTTGATTTTAAACATGTTTTGTTTAATTTAATAGTTCTTTCGTGTTTTCTTAAAGATTCATTAAATTCAGAAAGAATTTTGAAAGTAGCCTATTTCTAACTCAATAATTAATCGGCCATCTTCATGAACACAATTTGGTATAATGGGTCCTCTTAAACCACTGAGAAAACTTTAGTTCCATGAAACCAACACAACTATGCTTAAATAAATTAAATAAAATTACATAATGACGTCTTGAATGCAATTAATGTAAAAAAAATGCTAAAAATTTCATAAAGTTCACTTTTAAATGCTTGATGTGGAGCTATCGAATTTCAATGGATAAAACTGAAAGGAAATTAAATGCAAATAGCACATTGATCAAATAATTTTGGCTCCAACGTGTTGCTGAACTAAAAAGCAACCACGCGCATCAAAACAAGATGCAAAACAAGTGGATACGTTGGTTTGAAGCTCAAATTTAGAACAATTCTAATCAATTCATGCAATTTCGTCCCATTTTCTGTTTTAATTCATTAAACTCTCCCGGTTATAAATCTTAAACTAATACACCATCATTTTCATTTGTGAATTGCATACATTTGCTTGAACCAAAAGTCCACCAAATAGATATATTTCCATGAGTATTAACATTAAGGTTGACGAGAAATGGAAAACAATATATTCACACAGACAGCGCTGAAAAGTTGAACAAAATGAGCAAAACAATTCTTTCATCGCATGTTAAAGTCTTCAAAACTTTCTTTTCTCAATTTATATTTTTCATTTACTTATATTTCCATCTGAAGCTTTAGTATTGATTATCATCAACATAAGTTTCAATCAAAACGTCAACAAAGTTTTTGAACTCTCAAAAATCTATTCACTCCAACACACCAGACACTCACCTCAACAAAGCAAGCTTATAAACTCATATTAAACACGTACCTTTTTTCGCCATTTCCGACTCGATGAAGTCGAGAGTGGGCATATCATCACACAGGTCATAAGGCATGTTTCCATCGGTATTCAACGCTAGCAAGTCTGCATCGCTGTTGTGGAAGAAATTTTGGTATTTGGAATAGAAAATTTAGTAAGTCGACCATTATGTCGCTTCTAAAAGGACTTTTGTTTGCGCAATTGTTAGGCTTCACAGGGCGCTACAACGTGTGAGCATTCAAATGTTTTTACATTCTATTACTCCAACATTGAAAACTTCTTTTCAACAACTCAAGTTTCATCTGAAAACATTATCTATGAAAACAATGAAGTATCAAAAAGTGATAAATCTGAATGATTGATATTAGACTCCATACAAGGAGATGTTAGCCATGATAATTAAGTGACGTGCAGCCGTGGGAAGTTGGAAAAAAAACATTTAAGTTTATATGCCTATAACATCCAGCTTTTAAAATTTTAGTGAAGATCTAAACTCTATATAAAAATTTCGTTTTTAGTAATTCGAAACGATTTAAAAAAAAAAAAGAGAAGATTAAAAAGAAACAGTCAATTTCAACCAAAAAAACTCAGTTTATCTTAAAAAATTAATTCAAAACTTAACATAAATTCAACTTGAAATATCCTGCATTAAGTTATGGTGAGAAACACAAGGTGAAGGAGAACTTTTGAAGCACTTCATTAAAACCCAGTGACCGAAACTCAACGATCGATTGAACATAGAGTCAGCATCTTTGTTTTGCTTCAAAATAACTTCATTTTTCATGTATTCCTATAGACTACTCCTACTTGCCCATCGTTCATTAATTACGCCTTCTATACATCAAGAGAGATTTATATCTTAATCGTAAGTCATAGGGCGAGATAACTTTATATATTTCATGAGTACCTTATCATTTTTCACCTTTTTTAGCACTTGAAAATGTGCAAAATTTTAGCAATTTTTGTTTAATAAAATTTATTGTTTGAATTTCCAGAAAAGATAAATAAAAACACACTTGACAGCTTTCGAAATAAATGTTTAAATGCATTTCTCGGCATAACTAAATACTCAACGACAACACCAGCCATGAAACGATGCAGACACTATAGGATGCTATCGATGCCCACCCACTAAAACAACAAAACTTCTTGCATGACATGCCCTACACACCACAACTTTCATCCTTGCATAACAACAACAATAAAAACAACAACAGCAACAACACAATAAAAAATGGTACCAAACACATAAAACACCAAAGCCAACAACGAAGAACTGACTTTTCACATAGACACTGGCACAGAGTGATGTTGCCACACGTGGCTGCCAGATGGAGCGGTGTCCATTGGTCGCAATCTCGTTTGTTGACGTCTGCTTTGTAACGCAGGAAAAGTTTCATCATGTCGACGAGGTCATTCAAGCAGCACTGTGGGTGGTTGTTGATGTGGGTGGTTGTGAGGTTGATGTGGATGGTTTTTGACGTGGGTGGTTGTGAGGTTGATGTGGGTGGTTGTGAGGTTTATGTGGATGGTTGTTGATGTGGGTGGTTGTGAGGTTGATAAAAGTGGTTGTGGCATGTAGGTGGTATGGCTTGGTTGTTGTTGTTGTAAGGGTTGTTGTACGGTAGAGGTGAGGTTGTGTGTGGGCAGTTGTTGGGTGTAGTGTGATGTGTGCTGATAAATGAGTATTGTATGGGCCATGAAGTTGGATATTGTTTTATTGGTTTGTAATGTAATTTTTATATATTTTTTATCGTTTTTTGGATGTTATTTTAAAATTATATTTTTTCTGATGTTTTGTTCGGTGCTTATTCATTTGCCATGATGCAACTTCATATGGTTTGTTGCTAGTCAAGTAATTTAAATATTTTTCTTGTATATATAATCGTGTTTTTCATTGTTTTGCATTTTGTAATACCTATTCGTTGAATAATTTACATTTTTTTGCATGTGCTTTTGTCATGCCTTTTAAAAACGGCGTCAAAAGAACACTTTTTTTAATGATTCAAAGCTTCAAACTTTGTTTTTTGATGCAAATATACATTTCAAAGTTTGAATTTTTCTTGCAAAAAAACGTGTCTATTTTGGCAATAACCATGATTACTTCAATGGAAGTTGTTCATTGCGTTGATGCTCAAACACAACTGATCATTGAAATTTTTCTTTCAAAACTTGAGTCAATTATAATAGAAACTTCGAACACAAGTCGCAAAATTTTAAAGTGAAAAAAATTCACTTTTGATGGGTATCTTTGACTTTATTAACCGGTCTATTAGTCTTAAAAAGATATAAAAATATTCCATTTCTTTCAAAATTTCAAAATAAAATCTCAAAAAATTTATTACAAAATCTTGCAGATGAGAATTCCTCTCAATAGTTCGCAATAAAAGACAAATTTACTTGGCTTTTAATTAAAACTTTTTTCGAAATTGAATAATTTACCTCGTTTAACGTGTTTTAAAAAAGTAAAAAAATTTTCAGAAGAACTTAAATAATTTTTTCATTTCGAATAGCATCTGGGATACAATATACACCGCAGAAAATGCCGCTATGTATTCCTCTAGCCGCATGCCACGTAGTATAACTTATAACCAATCCTAAATTTTCACATGTATTTATCTTTTTATAACTCAAAGTTCAAATTTGTTTATGAAACCCATAAAATTCTCAAGATAGCGTTGAGACGTAAAATTACTAAATTCTGCGTTCAAGACATATTCCGCGTCACTCTAGGAGAATAAAGTATAAAGTTGAAACAACTCAATGGTAATGGTACCTGGTGCAGCACTGTTAGACTATCTTCTCCACTGACGTTTGGATCCACACCCAGCTTCAACAACTGTTCCGCTGTTATGGTGTTTTAAGATTTTTTAAACTATGTTATCGATGCAGACGCTAAATATCACTCTGAAGTTGTTTATCATGCCTTCAAAGATGCATATTTTTTGAGGTTTTCGATATATATATTTTTTTTTATTAGAAACGCTTTAATAAATTAGTTTTTAAATTATTATAACTGCGAGTAATCAATTTTTGACGGTAATTAAATTCGAAAACTAAAAATTTGAAATAAATTAAATTCAATTTCTAGTGCTTCAGTGTAAAAAAGTTCTTTGGATTAAAATATTCACCTTGCGCTCATAAAATAAATTATTCATAACAGCCCAAAAATGAGACTTTTGGCTTTTATGAAGAATATTAAATATAATCATTGAAAGATGAAATTCTCGATAAGTGTTATCCAGCCATAAACCTTTAAAACTGAAATTGTAAAAGTTTATCATTGAAAGAATCGAAAAATTATATTCATCGTCTAGAAACACTAGTTTTGTATTTCACTTCATGGTAGAAACACAAAGCTTTTCAATATAACTCCAAACCACGACTTAAAAATGAAACTTCAAAGCAATGTAAAGCTTGGTTTCCTCACGAGTAATAAAAACAACAAAAACCGAGCGATTCCACTTGGCTACAATGAGGTATCATACAAGTGATAAAAGGAACCTTCCTCCAAGTCATTGCGCACCACAGCATCAAAGAGCAGTATGCATTTTGTGAAACGTAGTTCCCTTGTCGAGTCAGATCTGCAATCATTTTAATAATTGCAATCAATTTAATTTTTTTATTGTTTTTTGCCACAAGTCCTACGAGACCTCAAGCCTATTACAAATGAATTTTATTGTGTAGTACGCAAGGCAATGTGTAAATGCGTGTTATGGCGTTACGTATGCCATAAAGAAATGGAAAAATACTTAGATATATTTTAGTTAGGGTTGCATTAAGTAACAATAATGAATGACATAGAGTGGCCTAAACAAGATGTTTATTAAGATTTAGTAATTATCTTTGAGCCCAAAGCTTTGAGGTAGACAATATGATGGTGATAACAAAAATAATATCATTGATAAGCATAAAAATAATAACCATGACGATAATACAAATAAGGAGGGGAAGATTGGAGAGCACGAGATGGATGTTAGGCGTAAGGAGGATAAAAGCGAGGTGCATTTGAGAGCTTACAACTTTGAATGCACCTTATCTACCTTACCATTTTATTTTTTTTTAAAATGAGAAATATAAGAGTTTTGCAGTGCATTTTTTCAAACAATCCTTTTTTCGATTAGTTTAAGTTTATCATGACGAATTAGTTACTAGTGGGTAAAGATGAAGTTTTTTGAAAAAATTTGTTTCAAAAAAAATTTGTGAAAGCTCCGTTATTCAAAAATTTGAAAGTGAAATTTTTTTTATTATTTTTGGCGTGGCAAAAAAACTTTTTAAAAACACATGAAGTATTGTAATTTTTAGAAGAAATCCAGCAGAAAATATGTTGAAACAAGATAATATCTTAACCGAAACTCAACAAAATCCAGTGAAATCCACTAGAGTTTAGAAATAGAAACTAAGATTTAAAACCATGCAAGGTGTTGGCTTTTAATCATCACATGCTGTCTAAGGCTGGGTGGAGTGTCATGAAGCAAGTTTGACATTGATTTAAAATAAAACATCGAAAATATACGCGTTTCAATCTATTTTATGAAAGCTTTTATTACTGTTTGAATTTATAAAATTTTAAATTCTACCTTTCTTTCTGTAGTTTGGGTGTTTTCTGTTTTAGTTGTTTTAACTTTGTTGCCTGAAATTTAAAATTCTGAATTGAAAATTTGGAAAAATTCTTGAAACATGCGCAAACAACTTCAATTTTGTACGAAAATGTTAATATGAATAAAAATAAATAAGAAAAAATCCTTCGATGAAATACAAAATAGGAAAATCAAAGTTTATCCAACTATAACTACATTATAACTCAATAGAAAATTTCATTTTGTCTTGAAAAAATGTTCAATATAGAAATGTGCATATATCATTTCTCTGATTTGGTGGAATCGATGAACGAACGGACAAAAAATGAGTTATGAAAAAATAATGAAGAAGCCAGAAAACAAGGCTAAATGTGCTTCATTTAGTCTGCGTGTTTATTACGGGGTGCAGAAGATTTCATTTTTTTATTTTAAAAACTCAAAGATTAATCGAAACTAATTGATCATATTAGGAAATATATTTTTTGATATTTTTTAGACAAGTTATGAAGAATTATATAAAAAGATGAAAAATTTTCAATAAATTCCTAAAAAAATACTTAAGCGTCAAAGCAACTCAAAACCCTTGAAAAAAACTCGTGCCATGCTTTGTGACTTGATAAAAAGTGAATGAGAGAGTAGCCACGGCATTGTGGCATGTAACAAAAAGAAGAAGACAGATGGCGCTGATCTTGATGCAATATCATGAAGTATTCACTATGCTAATTGAAGATAATGAAAAACAAATAAGTAGACATATATTTGCATGAAAATTTGATGAAAATCACATTTTAACGCAGTAATGTTTACTTTTCAAAGAACTTTTCTAAAAAGTTGGTAGGATTCGAAACTCAAATAGGAGTTTTAAAAGCATGTAAACTTTGAAAAAGCACATTTAAATCAACGAAAACTTATTCGTCACCATTCATCATAGTCAACATCTTTCTTTTTCCAAGCGGTCATCAATGCTTTAACTCTTGATGTGATAAAATTATGGAAAGCTATTACACTCATCTTGAATAAATGAAAATGAGCTACCTCTATCACCATTCATATTAGATTATACAGCGGCACGTGTTGCAGTAACTAAGGTGGGCAGCGATCGGCTTTCTTTCTATGCAATTCACCAAAAAGCCTGTTTGCCTATATGGTGATTTAGGAACTAAGCAGTGTTGCTTTGACAGAATTTTTACAGAGGCCACGTAACCAGACTAAATGAGTTTTCATTATAATCAGGTTTTAGTTTGAAATTATAGTAAAATCTGAAGACGTGATTTAACCATGTTCTATTCAAATCAGTATGACAAGTGAAAAAAAATTAAGTCGCTTAGGATGCCAGTGCACGCTCTTCAATTGACATTATATTCAAACAAAGACTCAAATCTAAGCTATTTAATTAATCTCAAACTGAATTCGAAATTTTTTAATTTTTTCAAGAAGCTCAAAACCAAATGAAGGATTTCTTATAATTTTTAGTTTTCATTAATTAACATTATAGTGGCGCTTATGCCAGAGTACGCTAAAGATTGTAGCAACAAAAGCAAAAAAATCTAGCATGGTTGAAAATGTACTGAAACATGAAAGGTTCGACGATTTAAATCAATGGAAGAAACCAGAAATGTGTGATTGATGTTTTTGGGTGCAAACAGTTTTGAAATGATTATAAATTCGTCGTTGTAATTTGAAAGACAGATATGAAGTGTAAATAATAATAATAATTTTTATGAAACTTGAGATAAGGGGAGATAAAACTCAGAATGAATAAAAAAAATATAATTTAAGGGTCATTTAACAGAATTGTGGGCGGACTTGAGAAGATTTTTCATTTTGAGTAGGAAATAAAAGAATTAATTTTTATCACCGTTCTTGAAAAACATTTATCAATGATTAAATTATTTTTTAAATACAAGTTATGTGAGAAAAATTTTTTTACAGAATTTTTTATAAGGTCTTGCTTAAATCATTTTCCAATCTAAAAACGCGTTGTAATTAGGAAAACATAAAAAGTCCTTCATCAATTTCTCCAATGAAAATGCCCCAAGACTTCCGCCGTAGCGGAATTTCAATAATTGCAAATAAAAACTAATTATAAAAATACTTACTTTATTATCTTCTTTTTCTGTATTTTTTTCACACTTTTGATAATATTTTAACTGTTGAGCTCTTCTTTTCTTGGCATGTTTGACTCTTTCTACATGGCTCATTTTCTCCAGCTCTGTCATTTCCATCACCAACTCTGCATGCTCAGCGGACATTTTGATTCTGTTTTCACGGAGTTTTAGAAAAGTTTCAAGTATTTTCAATTTGTTTGAAAGGTCACTGAAGCTTGCTTCCCTTTGGTCTTTTGCACAAAATCCGCGTAGATGGATGAATATTTAAAGAGGTATAAAAAGTTACTTTTGATGTCGATTTGGTGAAAAAGTGATTTATTTGAACTCATAAAACGCAAAATTGATTGCACGATTGGTTGAAAAAAGAACTTTGAAAATGTTATAATGGATTTGATAGTTGTAAGGTGAGGTGGGAAAAAATTCTAATACGCCTGCTTCTTTTGATTCTGTAATTTTCAAATTTATATTCAGCATTTAATCACAAATTTCGTTTTAGTATTGAATAATCTTTTTTAAAATGTGAATTATATTTTAAAATTATACTGATTACAGAGAATATAAAAATTTAATCGTTTTAGTTCCTCTGAATTTTTCACACAAATCGAAAAAATGGAGACAAAAACAAATTGATGAAGAAATTACATGGCATATGTTGAAACTTCCAAAATGCTCGCTTATATAGGAACTGTTCAATAACTCATTAAAAATTTTTTCATCCATCAATTCAAAATTCTACTTAATACACTAAATATCACTGAAGCGAATATACCCATCATTGAAAAACAAAAATTAGCATTTCATGCGACCTTTTATGTAGTTTTTGAGGTTGGTAAATACTTTAAAACCATTTTGTTGAAGCCGTATTGTGAGAAATTCGCGAATTTTTAAAAAACTCATTTTTAGATTAATATATACATTTTTGATACGGCTTAATCGCCAAGCACTCACTTAATAACTTAATTCAGATTTAAAAATTTACAACATTGCTGCAAATTTAACTGTACATTTTCTATTCAGTTTGTTTTATTCTTTATAAATTTTATTTTAAAAAAATAAAAACTTCAAATCTTGTAAACATTCAAAATGAAAAAGAATTAAAATTCTTTCAAGGTGAAAAATTTACTTTTTTGAAAACTTTTTGAATTTCCATTTCCGAGAATACGATCAGCAACAAATAATTTTTAAAAAACTTGACATGAACTTACTTCAAAAAATAAATTTTTTAAATTTAATTGAAGACCATTCAATTCGTAATAAAAAACAAAACTCGCTTTAATATAAACAGCCGAAAATTTATATCCTTAAGAATTAAATTTCACTATGAATTTTTTAGCTAAAAAAATTTTTAATCAGCTACCTGATGATGATATCATAGTTGGATAGAAAAACTTCGAACTTAAATAAAAACTACGTGCATTATTTTGGAAAAATCCTTTGTACAACTAAAATGAACTTCAAGAAAAAATTTTTTCTAAACTTGCTGTATATAAATTTTTAAGACATTATAAAAATTGAATTTTAAACTTAGATTTGTAATTGATTTAGTATTGAAATGTTATAATTTTTCAACATAAAAGTAGGCATTAGGCAGAATAGTCAAAAATTTGATAAGTTTTCAAAGAAGGATTTTAAAACTGAAAACTTTCATATACCCACATGTATCATTTATAATTGAAGTTGAAAAATTAACAACACACTTTAATTTATAGCTTGATAAACCATATGAATAAATTAAATGAATATTTAAGGTAATAAATACATACTAAGTTCCAGAATATATGTCTTCATGAATATAAAATACTTCATTATTTACTATTGCAATGAAAAATCAATTTCAATAAAAATATAATCTTTTGTGACTAAAGCTATGCTGCCTATAAATAACTTTCAAGTACTTGTAGTCATGTTTGAAAACAAATATCTTTTGAAAACTCAAGACTCAGATCTATGTATACTTGATTCGTTTGAAGAACATTTTTTAATAAACAATATAGTTGGATTGCTTTTCAATTTTTTTTCAATGTGCACTTTTTACTGGAAAGTGAAATACAAATTTCAAAGTTAAAAACTTCATGAAAAAGAATAGACATTTAAAAGACAATATGAATGACTAATTTGAAAGAATCAAAAAACTAACATAAAACAATAATAAACCTATTCATTGAATGATATTAACATAAGTTTAGAGAATAATTTATGCAACTCTTCAAGGTACAATTGTTGATGAATAAATACAATAAAAGTGAATTGTTTTGCTGAACTTATTAATAAACAAAATTAGCAATAAGCAGGCTGAAAGTCTATAAATAATTCTAATTAGACAGATAATTTATCCATAATGAAAAGTTTAGATTGGCAGTGAATAAGTTATTGACTTTTAATTTATCTTTACTTTTATTAGTAATAAATAATATAAAAAATCTTATTAAATATTTTGATTTTTATTTCAAAATATTATTAATTATTTCATGTAACTTTTCATTCATAGCTCCTTTTTAAGTCATTAATAAAATTGAGATAATTTTCTAATGATTAAACCATGAGAATAATGAGCACATGCATGTAATAAATTAGTTAAGGTAAAATTGGGTTATTCAGGGTCTGAAAGGTAGAACAAGTTCTCATAAGCTGATATCTAGCATGGAATTTCCATAGTAATAAACAGTGTAATTTGAGATACAATAGAATTTCCTATGACGAAAAATTAAAATTTATGAAAATTTCGAAAAAATGAAAGTTTGAATAAATAAATAATAAATAAAAAATGAAAATGGCTGAAGACACTTGTTTTGTTTTAAAAATAACATATTACTTTGAGAGTACATTACCACAAAATTGATTTTTTAAATGCCTACAGCTAATAAATAAAAGATGAAAATGATTATGTTCATGAAAATTATTCACAAATAGACTTTTCATTAAAATTAATTCAATTCTTTAGTAAAAAAGATTAAATTATTATTATTAGTTGACCAATTTTATAATAGTACATAAATAATAATTTTAATCATGAAATTCTTCAAACCCATTAGAAACTTTAAAATTTGAGAACTTTTAATATAGATTATAATAATTTAGCAATTTGCTAAAACTTGAAAACGCTCACCTCAAAATAGATATTTAGATAGAGATTTTATTCAACACCTATACATTATAAGTGGGCCATAAGAAGAATTTTAATATTTTTCCATGGTTACTATATTTCAATATATTTTCCGTGTCAACTTTGTGTAAAGGATTTTCGAAGATGATTAAAGCTGCTTTTATGCGGAACTAAATACTAAGTTTTTAAAATGTAGATTTTCAAAATTAAACTAAAACACTTTGATAAATTACAACGTTTTTAAAGTTTATGGTCTAAAAAGACTAACAACTAATACAAATCAAAGTTACAGTCGGTACATAAATGTTTCAGTTCATAGAGCATTTTAAATATACTTTTCTTTGTTGGTTAAAAAATACTTAAAAAATTTTATTTTGTAAGTTACCACATTTATCGATTAATATTATTTTTTTAATAATTTTTGATTATAATTATTTTTTTTTCAAACATTCCTTAAATAATTTTTTAAAGACTATTAATCTTAATCAAATAGAGGAATTTTTGTGTTATTCAATTTTAAAAATTTATTTCTATTTCTATCGAACAATCTCGAACTTATTTACCTAGCTGAGCGAAATGGATAATTTCCCCAATTCCGAAAAAAAAAATGATTTAATTGAAGCAATCAACTCAAAAAAAATTAATTTAGTGCGTAAGCTTTTGAACGATGGCGTGGATGTTAATTGCATAGACCATACAGGCATGTCTCCTCTACAACATGCTTGCTACAAAGGAGAGTTGGATATTATGCGCCTGTTGATTGAGAACGGGGCCAATGTAAATGACCAGCGTCATAATCATGCTTACACAGCACTCATGTTTGGAGCTTTGTCAGGAAATACTCATGTAAGCTTTTATAGTTTTTGTATTAAAGGTTCATCATTGGAAAAAAAATATTTAAGGTGGTTAGATTCTTATTGCAAAAAGGAGCAGATGCAAGTCTGGTGAACACAGTCAAAAGAACAGCTGCACAAATGGCATCATTTGTAGGCCAATATGAAATTGCTAACATCATCAATAATTTCATTGACTTAGAAGAACTCACAAGGTAAATTAAAAATGAATTTCTTTCAATTTTGAAATCAAAGTTCAGTTTTTCAACTAGTTTTATACCAAAATGGGCTAATATGATTTGAATTTAAATTATATCATAGTTCAATTCTCGTTGAAGAGTATAATATTTTTAAAATAAAAATTTAATTCACACTTTAAAGATCTGGATCATGAATTCAGTTTTATTGATAACTTTATTTTAAAGTTAGAGGTAAAGTTTGATAACTTTGTAAGACACAGTAATGTATATAAAGTATAGGTCAACTTTATAGTTTTTCAGAAACATCATATTTTCTTTTGTGAACTTGAGTTTCATACAGTAAAAACTTCAAATTATGAGAATATCAAATGACACAGAAAAAAAATTTTATGCTAAAGTAAAGCCTTGTCATAATTTAATGACTAATGAATTATAACAAGATTTCACTTTTTGAAAATTTTAGCATAATAAAATTTTTTCTATGTGTTTTTCTAATATCGCCATAATCTGAAGTTTTTTTTTATGAAGTTTAACTTTATGTTTTTAAAAGTGAAATGTCTCATGAAAAATAAGGCATCACTCTCAGCAAATAAAATACATGCGTTAAATAATCACATTTTGGCTTGAATACTGAAGCAGTTTTAAATACATCAAACCAGTTGTGATACACCTTTAGTTATAATTAGCTAGTAAAACTCCCAATATCCATTTTGAGTCATAGCTATTATTTCATGCCTGGTGTTCAACTTCAAAACCATTGCTTTATTTCTATTTTATTTTACTTTGTTTTGTCATAAATTTCTTTTAATTATTTCATAAGGTATAGTAAAATAAAAGATAAAAATGGAAAGAATTTGATGGATCAGAAAGTCATCAGTTACTTGCACCAATTCATTCTTATCTGCAACTTCAACCCAATCCAGTTTGTGCTTTCATATTTGAGGAATTCAAATGTTTAATGTATATTTTTATAAACAAAATTGTGAATAATTAGCTTCCAAAATGTAAATCATAGAAACACAATTTTATGACTGATACTGTTATAGAAAATTTATTAAAATTCTTCATCTCAATAAAAAATTTTAATTTAACATGTATTTATAATTCACATTTGATGCAATGGTTTCTAAACTTAATAATGCATGATGTAGTTTTCAAATTTTTGACCTGATGATTTCACAGTAAATCAAAAAGCTTTGTCCTACAATAATCTCTTAGGCTATTGTGTTTAATCTTATCCCTTTGTTAATTAATACTTCAAATATATTTTTATTGTTATAATATTTTCAAGTTCAGTTATAAAAGACTTTTAATTCATACATAAAAGAAATAAAAATTTGATTTTTTTAAAACTATTTTTTACTTTATAATAAAGCTTTATTTAAATAATCAAAATTTGTATATCATACTTTTACAGTTTAGCTTTTGAACTAAAGAAACAGACAACACTTTTAAAAAACAAAGATAATGTACTTAAAGTATTAGAAGAGATGGTGAATGGCCTGATGAAGAGAAAAGAAACAGATGAAGTTACAGCCATGAAGATACATTACTTTTTCTTTTACATCTCACAACTATCATCCTTTTTATGTATGCAGAAAAAGAATTCAAATACAGAAGATCAAGATTTAAGTGATAAGCTCTCCCAAGATGATATTGATGATTCATTTTTTAATAGTAAATAATATTTAATAAAATCCATGGAAACTCTTTACAAACAAGAAAAAATATTTAAACAGAGTGGCTCAAGTATTTGATGAAGTTCAACAAACCTACCGATAACCCATTACCAAATCAAGAATTATTGATCAGAAAAGCCATTTTGTCTTTCCCATTTCAACAATCTCAGCTCTTCCAGCAAATTGTTTCTACTGTGACTTTCAAACCCAAACAAGCAATCAGAAAGGAAGATGCTGATGCTGAGGTTGGTGGAATGTCTGCTATGAGCTGTCTTTTCAACGCTTTGAATGGCCAAAGGTTAGCTTGAGGAATAATTTATTGATTAAAGTATTAGTTTGTTGACATTAGAATATATCTGAGTATAAAAGCTTGTAGGTTTATTGATTTACTCACCTTTTACATTTTAAAAAATTCATTATTATTAGTTCTATAAATTTTTGGGTTTTAATAGTCCATCCTTTATGCTCGTTTGATATTGGTTAAGGCTAGCTGAAAATAAAAATATAACATTACCAAGCTTTTTGGGAGTTACTCAGTTTCTTCATGGATCAGTTTTTTGGTTATAATTTTTTGAGAAATAAATGATCTGTTTGATCGATTATTTTCTTCTATTTTATCTAGTTAAGCAGTAATAATCACTGGGTATGATTGATCGACTGGTTTATCTAGTTACACAATGATAATCTTTGTCCTAATACTGCATCAGCCTTAGAATTTGTAATTACACGCCTTATTTCTGTTCATTATAGATATCAGTGAGCCTTTGAGCATTCATCATCATACTAATATTTCTTATATCTTCTACTGATATTTTTGTTAGCGTCATTTAGCTTGGTGGGCGATATCTAAGTTTGCAGTGGTCAGGAAAATACTCAAATGTGGCAACCATTCATTTAAATTCTGATAATCTAAAAGCTGAAGGTTGATCTGTGTCGGGAGTTTTATCAAAAATTTAATTTTAATAAAAATAAAAATTTTTTCATTTTTTTTTAAACGCCATAAGAAACTGTTGAACGAAAAAATATTCAGTGGTCAGTTACAGGGACACGTACATCAGTTCAATCCGGTATGCACGAAACTGAAAAAACAATAGTTTATAAGCTTTATTAATTAAATATTTTGTTTTCTAAAAAATCCATCTCAAAACTGACCATGATTTTGGGGAAGAGCTTTCTTAGTAAAGGAAACTTATAAAAAAATTTATCCGCTGTTTTATCTCGCAATTTGTAGGCTGCTTCTTTGATTGAACTTCTTTGAGTCTATTAATGCTTTATATATTAATCATAAAGGATTATACCATTGTACGTGTCCCAGTGACTGGTTTGACAGCAGTCGGCTTATATATTTATGCTACTCATAACCTACTTTATGAAAAAAGCCATTCGATTGGGAAAAATTTTTATAGACTGCTTAACTTGAAATTATCAAATTCAATTTTCGCCGTTTCCACACTTGGCCTTGTCGTTTTTAAAAAAAGAATGATGATTTGCCGAGCCAAATTCAAACATACAGGAATATCAGTTTTTTGATACCTACTACCGTAGCCTACTGAGATCCAGGTTATAACAGAAAAGCAGTTTTAATTTCAGGCGTTAAGCTTGGAACAGTTTAACATCAGATGTCTAAAACGATAACTTATCAAAAATAAATCGATCGAATTTTTATAATTAAAGCAAATAACCCAAAAATTATTACTTAATAGAATAAAAAACGAAGAGGAAGATAAGCAATGCGCAACTTGTGACGAATTCAATGGCAAAGCGTGTAATGTTTGCAGGTGTCTTGAAGATTTTCAATTTTTATGTCTCACAAGCTCCATGAATTCTGTGTTATTTTAAAAATTGATTTTATATCTTTTATTTCATAAGTTTTAAATTATTTTTGGGAATTGTGTTGTTATTTATTTCAGGAGCGTTTACTATTGTAATAAAGACTGCCAAAAATTGCATTGGAATATTCATAAAACGATGTGTGCTCAAATGAAGGAAAGAAAAATAAAAAACGATAAATTAAAAAAAGAAGAAGCGAGAGAAAATAAAGAAAATATGAATAAAGATGAGAATCAAAACAATGATAATAACCAAACGAAAGATAATGAATTGAAAATTGAAGACATAAAAATAGTTGAATCTGGAACGCAAAAAAGTTGATGATAAAACATCACAATTCTCCATTATTGTTAGTATTTCTAAAGTAAAAAAATAATTGTACACAATTCACGCCTTATAATATGGTTAATAAAATTCCGATTGTTATCTTAATGTTTGTAGTTTGAAGCACCCCAACAGCACATAGATATGATTAAGCACCATATTTCACTTTATTAATGCACGAAGTTTTTGCTTATCTAAACTAACATTATCAAGTTGATATAGTATAACGTGAAAATAATATATTAATACTAATCTGTTGTTAATTTATTTAAAAATTTTTTAAATTTTTAAATGACATGATTGAATCTGATCTTGAATAAAATTTGTTTTGGTGTCAACTTTATTGTGTAAAAGAGAAAATATTTTTAAGTTCTAAATTAAAAAAGTTTTTTTTTTTTTAAATTTGCATATCTTGTTTTAACTTGTCTTCAACATTTTTTACTTTTTATTTCGCAGTCTAAAATTTACTTTAGGTTCATAAAAATAATTTGACCCAAAATAACTCCCAACTATCTTATCGAGACCTAGTCCCATGTGTTAAAAAAAATATTTATGTTCAAAAAATGTGCTTTCCTACGAGAAGGTAAAAATTTGAACGAACTTTAAATAAATTAAGTTTATTTCAGTTATCAACCTCTCTTTATTTCCATGACCAAACTAGCTTTAAATAATGAAACAACTCCTCAAATGATTAGTATTCACTACTTTCTTAATGAACCAAAGCCAAACATGATGTGCAATTTTATTGATCTAATTTCCAACAAGTATCTAAACAAATTTTATTGAATTAAAGTCAAACTCCTTGAAAGGCGCGAGGAACTTTTTATCATGTTTATTTATAGAATTTTTGATTGCTTCAAAATTTTTCGCCATTGTTTCAAGGAACAATGTATCATCCCTTTTGCGATCTTCCACACTCAATTCTTGCATCTTCGTTGAAAGATCATATTTGATGCAGTAACAAACTTCATTTGTTTCATCTGCTACTTTTCTACTTAAAACTCTTCCGAAAAGTTTTTTCAACGTTTCGACAGCTGAATTGCGGTGCTGGTATGATCGTGTCACTAAATTGATCACTAAAACTCCTGGGGTTGAAATGATAATACATTTAATAACATAATAACTCAAAATTAATCGCAATGAATAAGCATCTGCACTTAATATTTGAATTAAAAACTATGGTTGTGATGATTATACTAATGCTAAAAAAATTAAAAGTACCTAGAAAAAAATCAACGGGTCAGTAATCATTATTAATCCAATTAGATTATACAGCTGTACAGGGGTTGACAGCAGTCGGCCTAGACTATTGATACTATCATAGATTAACTTATAAAAAAAGTCATTTATTAGAGAAAAATTCATATAGACTGCCAGTCCGAGCTAACATTCAACTTGAAATTATCGAATTGAAAATCCGCCGTTCCCACGCTTGGGCAGTTTGCCTTGCCGTTGTCAACAAAAAGAATGATCATCGTTAAATAACAACGATACCAGAATATCAGTTTGTCGATACCTGCTACTAGAGTCTACTGTTATTCAGGTTATAAGATGAAAACTGTCTCAATTTGGAGAAGCTATGTTTGGTGCAGTTTAATGTTATGTCCAGAAACAATTATAAGAGCACTAGCTCCAACCCTACCGTAACTTAATCATCTTCATCACCATCTTTTACAGCTTATGTTCCTTTAGTTATAACGTCGAATTAAAATATGAAAACTGACATGAAAGTATTGGTACCTGAAGGTTTCAAGATATGGTGGCAGCATTGAAGGAAAGATTCTTCAAGGAATTCTTTAGAAGGGGAACTGAAGGAAATTTTTGGATCTTTGTTGTCTATGTCGACCACCACCATATTGTACTGTCGGTCTAGTTTGTTTTAAATGTGGATTCAGATGTTATATTAATGAAAATTCATTTAATCAATTGAACTAATTTTATAAAAATAAAAAGTGCATATAGACAAACTCGGTTAATAAAGAACAAGTAAAAAAGTTATTGATAAAACTGTTATAACACCCACTTTCACTTTTGGCTACCTCCACAGCTTTTATCGCATCGTTTATTATTATATTCAATCTTCCGCACTTTTCCATCTCATCGTTTCCCAGTCCAAACCACTTCCTACCTATTTCTATGATTTTCTCATCTAACTCTACACCGTCAATTCTTATCTGAAAATATTTTTCATGAAGTATTTGTAAAAATTAAAAACTCAATGACTACTTATTATTCAGAAAATAATTAGTTATATAGATAGATAGATTACAAAAAATGAATAGATGGGTAAAGATAGATATAGATAAAAAAAAAGACGAAGATGAATTTTTTCTACTGCTCTAACATCGAGCATGAAGTTTTCAACATCAATGAAATACTTATAAACATAAAAACCACAGAAAACACTGATAATGAAGGTGAATGATAATGAAGGGCATAAGATACGAACATTCGGCAGACATTTCAATAGGAACATGCTCAGACTGCCACCTCCTACCCCCAACATCGCTACTCTTATCTCTCCTTCTTCTGCACAATAATGAGATTATTATTAGTAAAATTAATTTTATTATTATTAAAATTTATTTTAGTATTACTATCATTAATTCCTGGGCATGACGTTAAACTGCGCCGAAGGTAGCTTCTTTAAATTGAAGCTGCATTTCTGTTATAATCTGGATAACAGTAGCAGGTATCGACAAACTGATATTCTGGTATCGTTGTCATTTAGCCTAGCGGATGATCTTTCCTTTTGTTGACAACGGCAAGGCAAACTGCCCAAGTGTGGGAACGGAGTATTTTCAATTCGATACTTTCAAGTTGGATTTTAACTCGGGCTGGCAGTCTATGAAAAGTTGTCTCAAATAAATGGCATTTTTTAATAACTTACTCTATTATAGCATCAATAATCTTGGTCAACTGCTGTCAACCCCAGTTGATGGGACATGTACAGCAGTATAATCTAATTGGATTCATCATCATCATTTTGTTTAGAGCCCATTTTCCTCAGCAGAGAGTAAGACTTTCTTGAAAACAACTCTCTTCCACGAAAGGTGATCATGAAGGTCAATCTTTGACAAATTGAGTTTTGTTTGATCTTTTCAGCAGCTATTCCCAAGTCATCTTTGGCCTACTGGATCTTTTAACAATATTTATTTTATATAGTATATTGGCCTAAAATTTTTAAATAAATCTACTTAGTAATTTTATATATTTTCTGTAATATAATTTAATCTAACTATAGAGAATCACATTGTAAAATACTTATTTATCAAAAATCAATGCTTTGAAGTCTAACTGACTACAGCCACGATTTTCATTATACTGGCTTTTATTCTCTTATATTACAAAACCCTCAACAAAAAGACGAGAACCACGGTTACTTCTAAGAAAGTCGTTCATGATGGCCAGGGCAGCGATAATGGAGATGTAGTACTGGCAGTTGATGCAGCTATGATCCACTTCAACCACCTCAACCTTCGATCCTTTCTTGCCTCTTCTCTTCAGAGCTTAAATGGTAAAATTTAGATATCATTTTAAAACAATAAATCACTCAATAGTCTACTCTTAGCATTTATAAAGATTTCAATTGAATTATATGACACTTAAAGATGATTGTTCAGAATTAACATGTGATGAGAAGAGCTTGAGATTGCACAGTGTCAGGCAGATGCAGGAATACGAGCCTTCTGTAGATGTGCTCATCAATGCTCACATCCTCAACCACATAAGACCCTGTCTTGCTTGTCTTACCCTCCTCCTTAACTGTTCTCACACTCACCGAGTTGCCAAGCGTCAAAAATGGACTCTGTTGGAAATATGAAGTTCATATGAAGGAATATTGGTGAAGGTAAATAACTAAGTGAATTTTTTAGCTAAAAATGTTTGATTTATAGAAATATATAATTTTTGTTAAGTTTCGCCTTATCATTTTGAATCAGTTTTAGAATTTATGATTCAACTTTGTATAAATAAAATTAATGATTGAATAGATTTTTAAAAAAGAAATATCAAAAAGGTACAGTTCAAAAACTTGTAATCTGCCAATGATTGCTATTCAAATAATCTAAACTTTTCTAACCTGTTTTCCAGCATTTGATGGACTCAATTCAAGTACCTGAGAAGATTTATTTTTTGAGATTTATTTATATAGAAAAACCAAGAAAATTAGGTGGCATAGAAAAATGGAAGCATCATCAAGAAAATAACACAAGAATTTTATTTTAATGACGTTAACCGAAATAGAATTGAAGTTGATAAAATTCAACGAATTATTAATGTAAATATGTCAGAAAGTAAGGACAACAAACACAAAGTATTTATTAAATAACACGAAGCTTTTCGTAAGACAAGCTTACATTATCAAGTGATAATCAAAGTTAAATATGTCACCATCTTTCATGGATGGCTGTTCAGCTGTTTTTCACAACTTCTAACCTTCTATTTGATAAAAATTTATGAAAGAAAAAAAATCTCAGCATTAAGAAGTAAACCCTCTAACCTTTGAAGATAACTCGGCTTTGACAGCGTCGATGTCTGCATAATGGTGGCTTCTATTCAATAAGACCACCAACAACCTCTCGTAACCACAACTCTTATGCAACTCTCTTCTACCTTCAGTTGTATTAAACATCCATTCCACCTCCCTGTAGTAGAGAATATATCAACTATATTTGATTATACTGCTGTAAATGTCCCATTAAGTGAGGTTGACAGCAGTTAAAGCTACTATATCGTATTTTTAAAAACAAGTTACGTGCATGAGAATGAGCATTATAACAGTTTTCAGAAACATCTTATCTATATTGTTGTATAGCAATTAAACTTTAAAAACATCAATTGAGAATTCATACATTTATTTAAAATAAAAGCTATAATTTTATTCTATTATAACAGTTAACAATACAAATCAACCACAAAGACCCACCTTCCCTGAGGAACGATAAAAATGGCAAACTTTTTCTTGCATGTTCTTTCTCCTTCAACCACGAATATGGTGTATCGTGGAGTGGGTGATGAGTCATACAAATGAACACATAATTCTTCTTCAAGCTTTTTGCTGCCAGTTTTAACGTCAACTTATATAGTGAAAGTAAGGTACTGATGAATATATAATATATATTGATTAAGTTGAACACACTAGAGAATATATTATAGTTGAATATGAAATATTCTCTAGATGATGGTATGAAATGTGAACTTAGTAACAACTTAATTGTTACTTTTTCATGTTATATTTGACCAAAGCATAATTTTGGATGTCATCAATAGATTTGTAAATCTCTTCTAAAGAATTGAGTCTCTGAACCTTATCATCAAGATAAGTAGTTTCAAGAATCTGAATTCGAGTTGATAATTATTAAAGATATTTCAAAAGTTAACAGAAATCTTCATACATTTCACAAATAAAATTTATGTCCTATCATAAATAATATATTTGTGAATTAAATTTTAAATTTAAAATTTAGTTAAAACATACTGCTTTGGAATTGGTCATTTTCTTAAATTTTGTTAGAACAAATATAAACACTGGCAGATAAAAATCCTTTTCATCATTTGTGGGCACCAGGCACACCCTCACAAGCCAACCCCTGGCCATCAATATATTTTTAGTTTTTGAATGCATTATGGTATAACTAAACACAAAAGTTAATAGGTTCATTAAAACATGAAGCATTTTCATTAACAAAGAAATCATTATATGTTTATTTTTATGATATTGTTAGTAGGCTAAGGCTTTAAACAATAAATACATTAGTTAAATCAAATTTTATCACTAAATTAAATTAAAAACAAGTATGATTATAGTGGCATCAAATTTGGGAGTTTCTAGACCATTATTGAAAAAAGGACTTACAAATCTGAGAAATACTTGATTATTTTGTTTTTTATAAAAGATTGAGCAAGACTGAAGCTAATGTAGCGTCCCCCAAATTTCAACAACTTTGAAATCTCTTCAAACATTTTGGATACTTTTGCTTCATTTTCTGAAGTATCTTCTGGATATATAGCATCTAATGTTCCTTTATCTAAAATCACTGTAAATTCTTCTTTAGGGAAAGTTGTCTAGTTCAAAGTTAGTAGTTAATAAAAATTAATATGAAAGCTATATAAGTGAAACACTTTTAGATAATTAAAAATAAAAGTGCATACATTGAAAAGATCCATTTGAAGAAACTTCAAATCTGGTCTGCTGTTTTGATGCTTTTGTTTCATTTGTTCAATTGCCATGGAGCTTATATCTATGCATGTCATGTTTTTATATCCAAAATCATACATTTGAGCACCCAGATCTGAATTACCACACCCAATTTCCAATATCACATCTTTCGGCTTCACATATTTTGCTAATAATGCACAATAAGATGAATACTCTCCATACCTGTTTAATGTTCAAAAATAGAGATCTCATTCTTGAGTATTTTCTTTAAAAAGTGATACTATGAATTAATGAATGTAGAAACCATTCAAAAGCTTTATTTCCTCTTTGTTTGAAAAATATTTCCCAATAATCTTTGCTTAAAAAATCTCCTTTAGTTTTAGGCAAAAGCGACATGCTTTGTGATTTCAAAAAGTGAATCGATGTGTAGTCTAAATGAGCATTTTATATAAATATAATAAAGTTTATAATAAATAAAAACAAGCAAATCTGTGAAAAATAAGTTTTTAACTTATAGAATTACATTCATTTTACAATTGTATAATGTTTTTCTCTCAATTGGGCCCATTTTTGCTAGAGTAGGAGCTTGAATTGTGATCATTCAAAATGAAATCTCTTGATAATGTTAAACTTACAAAAAGCTTTGGGAGCTCGAATAAATTTCATAAAAAAATTTTATTTTGAATCTTTCTATCAGGCTTGAAGAATTTAAATGAATTTTATTAGATTACTGTATGCATCGTGAGAGTATGCGTGTGAAGGCTTTCCAGAGCTTCAAAACAGTAACGATTTGGACAACGTTGTTTAGGATTAAAAAACAAGGAACATAAATCAATGACTCTTCATCATGAAAATGTCCCTCATTACCTGAATATAAAGAAAAATTTACAAGCCGTTTCACCAAGAAATATGATTCATGCAAAAAATGTTATTATCTCCAATAAGAACGATGCTTAGACATGAGTAAACGGCCGAAACATGCTTCGTGTATGTTTCAACATTATGGTGATCTTTCTTCAAAAAGATGATAAAATAAGATTTAGAAAGTGCTAAACACGTAATGCTCCAACTAAGTTACCACAAGTTGCCTCAACATTCACAAACGCGAACCCATCACAAGTTGCTTTATTTGATGTAGAAGGAGTTTTGTTTCTCAACTTTTAACGACTCGAATTTTCAAGACTATTTTTATAATATCAAAGTTCCATCATGTTTTTTAATGAAAGGAAGTAAACTAGATTTTCAAAAATCTGGGTATCAAAAATTCGGACATGGAAACTCAGATATCGAAAAACCTGATTCCTCTATACTCTAAGAAATTTTCAAAAAGTCAAAACGAAAAAGTTTTTTTCGACTGATTTTTGTATTTTAAAAAAATCAAAACATTTTTTTTTGTTCATTTAGTTTTAGTTTAAGTTCGGTCAATTGTCGACCCTTATAGCTCAATGGTTGAGCATTAGACTAATTATCTAAAAGTTACTGGGCTCGATCCCGCGTGGGCCGAAAATTAGCACATTGTTCCACAGTGTGTTTTCGCTACATTAAATTTGTAGCAAGCGCTTTGATTTATAAGGAAAAGTGCTTTATAAACACCGCATTACATTACATTACATTACAATTAAGTTATTCGATAAATTTGAAATCGGTACGGGAAGCGTGAACATCGTAAGTTGCAATGCGAAATGATTTGTGGTATCTTACTAAGCCGAAAAATATTTGCCATGAGTTTTCATCTTTTTTGAAATAATTTCCCAAAATAAAACCGAGAGTACTCTAATAAAATTTTCGAATTATATATAGCTATATTTATTTATAATATATTTATTGTACCCATATACTTATATATAAATATAATTTGTTACAAAAATTTCCTACTGCAAGATAACATCTAGTCTCGAGGAAGCAAGAAAATTTTTAATTTTGAAAAATTAAACAAGATTTTTTTATGGTTTCTCACTAAGTTCAAGATGAGATGTCACTTTGGGCATCATTAACAAGGGGAGTCTGATTGGATCTGGAGTAGTGAAATTTTTGTGGAAAATCACAATATATTTTTAATATGTTTAATTAAGAAAATATTTTTTCTGAAACAAAAAAATGAAATTTTCTCATATTTTATTCGTTGTTTCAAAAACTCAATTCCACAATGAATTTTATAAAATTTGAAGCTTTTTTTTTTACCCAAATAATGGATTTAGAAAGAAATGGTGGGAAATGAAACCGGAAATTGCGCGTTATCGATGAAAATATTAAAATATAATTGTAAGCAGAAGCTCAGTAAGGTAGTTTCTGGGGGCCATCTGTGAAGCATTCCACTGTGTGTTATGTCGAAAAACAAAAAGTATTATTTTTTATAAGGATAAATTTTCAAAAAGGTGTTAAGGCTTGCTGTAAGCAAGAGCATTTGGGCAACTGATGAAGGTGGTTTTTGTTTAGCTTTTAGCTAGAAACTCAAACTTCAACGCACATAACTGGTTATTAAATCATGGTTGAAAAGCAAAATTTTGTTTTCCAGGTGGAAACTCAAACATAAATGGCTTTTTAGATGTATGTTTGAATGAACCTTCATTTTGTCGAGTAGTTCTAAAAATCAGGAAAGGTCAAATCTCGACGTGTCAGAAATTTTGAGAAGCTACTTTGCTATTATTGTGCTTTCCATATTTCAAAATCTTGTCTGCGAAAAGTTGCTTTGCTTTTGAAGAAATTTATTCGAGCGGGAACGTGGAGAAATAGAGATTTAAATATTTATTTATTTATTCACGTACTGTGCTTTTTGAATGTAAAACTCTGATAGGTTGAAACTAAAAACACAAATAAAATTTAATTTCGGCATTTTTTTAAAATAATTTTTTATTGAACCTTGCGTTGTCTTTTCTATATTATCGTTTCAACTTTGAGTTATTAGGTCATTTAAAACAACATTTTAAAGTTTTATACTTTTTTTAACAAAAGTTTACTTTCAATGAAGTTTCAAATACATTTATCCAAAACAAAAGCTAGAATATTTAATGAAGTCAACCTCATCATTAAACTTGACGAAAATCCTTCCTTTTGTTCTCGATAGATGTGTTGAAAACCCGAAACATCCAAGTTTTTATGTATGTGACAAAAACACATACGATGTCTATGAAGAGTTTCATGAGAGTCACATTAAGGAATAATAACTGATCCACTCCAAATATATCGATAAAAAATATTTAAGCAACACAGTGCTGATAATTAAAACAAAAGGATCCATCGGTTATAAAAAAACCATTTATTTATTATTCACATTGTCTAAGAAAGCTGATACAAAAAAAATCGGAAAGATTTGTTTTAATGAAGAAATAAACTGTTTGTTGAAAGCCCCGTGTTCAGGTAATAAAAGTGATTGATTTAAATCGTTTTAAAAAAACTAATTGTTTTTCCAATAAAAAATTCTATGTCGCAAGTATT
Organism: Pterobdella sp. o SKG-2022; assembly: GCA_964035795.1. Lineage (NCBI taxonomy): Eukaryota > Metazoa > Annelida > Clitellata > Hirudinida > Piscicolidae > Pterobdella > Pterobdella occidentalis. The sequence goes on from OZ038321.1 coordinate 26,641,890, forward strand.
TTAAAATTTTTTTTCAATTTATACTTTAAAAGTATTTTTCATTATTTATTTAAGTCTTTCAAATCTTCTTCTAGGCGTTGTGCTTTCAAGAGTTTTCTTAAATTAGGCTAGTAACTCAGTTATTTTTTTTTAAATAACTTTTTCAATGATTTTGTTCAAAAGTCAACTTCACTGAATGGAATTAAACTTTAATTTAAATTGGACACTTCTTTATAATGTGAGTTCTAATTACAAAAAGCCGCATGTTTTTTTGTAAAAAAGCTTCTGGTTGAAAAAATTAAAGTTCTCCATCAAAATCATGCTAGTCAACACCAACACCTGAATCAAAATTTACTGTAAAATTATGAAAGGTGTCGCATGTCTAACGTAATGTTCGTTATATTTAAAAAAATGTATTTATCACTTGTTTCCTACTGATTGGTAGGTTCAACTAATGAAATGTAAAATTTTTATTAGTAAGAACTCGATAGAAATCTACTCAAACTTCCGTGCCCATAAGTCGTTGGAAATATATAAAAAAAAAATATAAAAACTTCCAAAACCTGGGAGTATAAAATGTATAGTTAATGACGTGGAAAGCGTCAAATATTTGAAGAATTTTTTTCAATGCACCATCCCTAGGCCGTTACATTTTTGTGTGCAGAGCGTTTCACCACGGGCGTTTCACGAGACCTGAATCAAATTATCACCTTCAATCAACAATACAGTTTAGTGTTATCGTACGACAACTTTAAACATTACACCTATGCAGTTTATAGTTACACTTTGGGGGTAGTCTAACTCTTTACCAACTGAGCTGTATGGACAACAAAAACAACACTAACTTGTCGTAAGATAGGTTGGAAGATAGAGTTGAAATGGATAAACTTTCATCAGGGAAAGAATCGTCTTGAAAACATTCGGCAGGTGATGAAAGTGGATTGCTGTTTTTCAAATCTTTCATTCGTACTTCCTCAGAACTGTGAGCATGATTTAACGTTTACACGTGATTTCTTAAAGAATTGAAACTGTGGAGCTAAAAATTAAGAATTTAAATTCAATCAAAAAGTTTCGTCCTTTAAGTTATGCGCAAATTTTCACATTTTAAATCTTTCTATATTTTACTGTCACCTTTGGTTCAAGGTTCTTTGAATTTATTTAAAATAATAATAGAAAAATTAAGAGAAAAAGTGTCCAAAATTGATAAATTAATATTTTTTCAAAAATAAAATATTTTCTTTACATTCCATTCAGGCATTGGATATTTAACGGAAATATATCTCTTGAAAGTTGTTCCAAAATCATATCAGCTCATCGATCAAATGTCGGAATCAAAAATATTGAGACTATCGACAGATTTTAAAATACTCACATTGAGTAGGGCTGAAAGGGAGGTGAGGTCTTTTTCCTACGGAAGTAGATGATTAAAAGGATTATGGAAGCTAACACGATGGCGAGGATAACAATGGCAAGAATAATAAAAATGTAAATAGGTGGCTTTTCACTAGTAATGGTTTTTTTTTCAAAACTCAATGTTTCTTTAACGGTGTCATTGCACTTCAGTTTCAGACTTCCATCGTCACATCTGCACATGTATCCTTTTTCTCTTTCTTCACACCGACTCCGAGAAGTGCAGGGGTTCGACGCGCAACTCGGAGACGATGTGTTTATTTTTGATTCACAATGATCTCCTGAATTTTTAAAGTTATAGATATTATTTATTTTTTCATGTTTATTTCATTTCTATTCATCTATCTTTGTTGAATTAACTTCAAGTTTCAAGAACATGCTTTTAATAAAAGCTATTTTGAACGTGGAATGTTTGTAAACAACGTTTCACTTTTAATTTAAAGCTTGATTAAATTAGACAGTTTGAATCACTAATACTTAATTAACCGTAGAATCCGTAATGACAGACGCACGAGTAGCTGCCGTTGGAGTATATGCTGCACTGCTTGGCATTCTTGCAAAGACCGCATGTCATCGTCTTTTTCGATTATTTTTTAAAAATTATTTTAAGATTCATGTTGAATGAAATAAATGTAAAAAAAAGTTTTGAAAGTTCTTACAACTTCTTTCGAACAGTCATTGCCGTCAAAACCAATGGCACAGAAACACACGGGAACACCGCTACTTCCATCGCAGGTCCCCCCGTTCTTGCAGGTGCCAGGCTTGCAAAGACGTTCATCAATCTCACATCTCTTCCCTCCAAAACCATTGCCACATTTGCAAGTGAATTTATTCACCCCATCTTGACACGTGCCTCCGTTTAAACAAGGCGCCGAAGCACATTCGTTAATCTCATTCTCACACACTTGACCTTCGAATCCAGCAGCACAAAAACACTGGAACCCATTAGTGGTACTTTCGTTCTCTTCACACCTACCACCGTTCATACATTCATTTCTCTTGCACGATCCTAAGTCTTCTTTCTCGCAGTTTTTTCCTGTAAAACCTTTAAAAATTATAATTTCATTTTTAATATTTTAGAGATTTTCATATATTTTTTGAGGATATCTAATTTTCAAGGATACTTGTGTGAACGAATCGATAGTTATAGATTTTTTAAAAATCACTTCAAAATTTCAAACGAAAAATTATTTCAAATTTCAAAATTTTCTTGTAAATTCGCAAAAATAAAACTGTAACATAAAAAACGATTTTTATTTTTTATTTATGAAAAAAATAAAAAAATAATTTTAGAAAAACCAATTTTGAAGTTATATGGGTTTTGAAAACTCAACCTTCTGGACAGGAGCAGGAGTAAAGTGAAGTGGAAGGGTTGATGTCAAGGCCGTCAGTGCAAGCCCCACCATTCAAACATAAGTTTGTGCTTGAATAACAACCATTCAGCTTGAGAGGTGATTGTTTTGTGGGTGCCAAGTATGAGTGAATTGTTGAAAAAATGAATTTTTTTGATTAATTGTGAAAACAAGATTGGCAGTGTGTGAAGATCAATTAGATCATGGTTGGTATATCTACTTCAAGTTGTCATGAATAAAACTGAGAATTGTATGTAACTGCATACACGTGCATTGGAATAGAAGAAAGAGATTCATTTTAAGAAAAAAACCTTTTCGCAGTAATCTCCGACGTAGCCTTCACAACAGATACAACCAAAAGACCTCTGTTAATCATTTAAAGTTCTACCATCGAAATTTTTTATGAGGCGAGATTTTATTCAAATACATGGAAAAACGTCATTATCAGTGTTCTCAACAAAACATTATTTACAATTTAGTTTTTTTGAAGTTTTAATTAGTGATATTATACTTGTTTGCTGCTAGCGAGACATTTCCCTCTATTGTTGCAGATGGTTTCACTGGCTGCGGCAGAACAAGCAGAAGCTATCAAGCTTATGTTCACTCTCAACCCCACCATGCATTTGTTCCATGGTCTCGTCGTGTCGTTTGCTCATGATCACATTTTAAATATAAAAGTCGATAATATATTAATTTTTATGCTTTTTTAGTTCAATTCTATGTACTTGTATCTCCACTTGATAATAGAAGTCATCTTACGAAAAGCTTTGTTAATAAATTCACTCCAAAAAGTGTTTCAATTTGAATATATAATACTTTGTACCATTTTGAATAATATTAGCTTATTACGAAAACTCAATATGAAAAAGAAGTTTATAATGGATAAAAGGCAAAATATAAAGATTTTCAAAAACATATTTGGAATAAAAGTTTATGTCAAATGTATGAATGACAGTATTCACAAAGAATAAATAACTTCTAGAAATAGCACATATTAATTACACTGCCTTTTCAATAACTCAAAACTTCATTATGTTTATAAAAACTCTATCTCACCAATAAAATAATTGTTTCCCGTTGTAACATGCACGTTTGACATATCTTCAACCAAAATGCCGTTGACGAAGTTACAATTCAAAAACCCTACGCCATCGGTTTTGTAGGTCTTCAATGTTTTGCTGCTAGACCTATTAATTTAATGGTGATAGTGCAGTAGTTATCAGTGGTAATAAACAACTATGATAGTTTTAATGATAAATTGAGTAATAATAATTAAAATGAGTAATAATGGTAGTTGAGAAATTTCGTTGAGGATATTAATCAATACTTTTTTGCTCGAATAAATTAAATGGAAATCTCATTTTTGACGCAAAATTAGACTTTTAGAGCAAACAAATGATTTTTCTTCAAATTTTCAAATTACAAATTATCAATTGAATTTTATTCTGAATACAATCAAAAAATTTTTAATTAAAAAATCAAATGATTATAAAAAAAATCTATGATCAGAACATGAATAATTAAATCAGGAAAAATTTACTTTTGATTCTCACAGTTCTAGTATAATTGCCTCATTTATGAATCAACCTTCAAATAAGGATTCTTGTCAACTAAAATTAAAACACAATTTTTCAAGATAATCTGAAATTTAGTCTTCAAATTTTGAATACTACAAACAAAGCTATGCTCGAGTTTTCTCAACAAAAATTTTTTCTCCATCATTCAACTCATAGTTATTTTTATCTTTAGTTTCATCCTTTACGCTAACCCTGTCTGGTCTCTTTCATTAAAAATAAAAAAAGTATTTTAAAAAAAATAAAATATTGAACTATCTGTCTGCAAAACTCATCTCTAAGATAAAGGAAAATTACCAAATTTAGAATTGCCATTATCAGGGACAATATTTGATCAAATTGAAATATTAGAAATACCGCATGTTTTCTACGATGAAGACTTTATTTTTGACTTAATTCATCTTCAAGCTAAATACCGTTATTTCAAATGGTGTGAACAATCTGTTATAATAGAACGAAATAAACTGTAATGAAATAGAACCTAACTGAAAATCAATGAGAACTCCATTTTGAGTGAGAACAGGTTTGAGCTGGTGAATAGTATTCGGTCCCTCAATCCCGTAACATTCCTCGTAACTGGAACATACCTGCGTCACCGATCATTTGCTTGAGGTTCATCATCATTAGTTGGGGTTTGTTTGTTATCGTTAGTGGATGTTTTATGGAATTTTACTTGAAAAGAAAAATTTTTTGATAAGTAAAAAAGTTTTTAATAATTTTGAAAGGTTCTGTCTGGTCATGAAAGTTCATTATAGCATTATTTGGAAGAGGTTTTTTCTACATATACAAAGGGAGAGTGGAGATTGAAAAAAAAAATTATATAATAGTCAAATAGCAAATAAGTTGATTATTTTATAAAAACATAGTTCCATTTAGAGATTCCATGTTTCTCTCTATTTCAATGTTTCCTATCATGCTTACCTGTGCGTGTGTAGTTCATTTCGCAATGTGGTTCCGTATCGTTTAAAATCTTGACTTTAGAAAGATTTTATTTCTTTTTTTCGGAGTTTATTTTAAAGACCTTTGATTTTGTTCAAAGGCATCCTCTTTGACATGCTTATGCTGTATGTTATTTGCTGAATGAATGTTCATCTCAACAGATTTTATTTCCTCATCATTTAAATATCATGTTTCATTGCCAAGTTATGAGGGTGATGGCTCAGAGTTTTGAAAAGCTTTTCCGATACAGAATGGAATTCCTCAGTTTCATGACTGTTTGTGAAAGTTGACAAAACCTTCTATTAAAAGTGCAAAGCTTTTTTGAGATTTGATACGCTTTCTTTTAAGTAGTACAGGTATATTGGATAAAATAATAAGCCCAACTGTCCCAGTTTCAGATCCTCTTCGTTTTGAAGTCCTGGTTGATTTGCAGGTTGGTTTATGTAAGAGGTATCGAAATACGGTATAAAATAGAGGTTTATGGCCTACTCTATAACAAGTGTGCTTTGGCAAGAAGCTTTTAAATCTTGTTTTATTTCTGCCGTGAATTTCAGATTTAAGTCAATTTCGTCCAGTAAATCCAAAAACCCGTGTAGAAGCATCATTCGGTTTTGTTTCTGTCCAAAACGCGTTTGCATGTGTACTTGTGATAACCGAAAAATGATAGTATTTCTTGGAAGCTTTGGTGGCTAGGTTAAAGATTTTGTACATATTTGAAGTATAAGAACCATTAAAGAATGGAAAATTGGTGCTGGATTTTATATTTATTTATTTTCTTTTATTAATTGATTATTTTTATGTTTTTGTTATACGAATTATTCGATGAAGAGAGAGTTATGGAGATTAATCTTCAATTGAAAAATAATTTTTAAAGAAATAAAAAAGATAACATAAGAATCGAATCTTATTTTTTGATCATTTCTCGCTCACCTATATGATTCATGATCATATGTATATTCATAAATTTCATCGATAATCTAATTCTATTGCTTAAAGGTTGTGTTGGAAAATATAATTTAATTGTTTTTTCTAAGAAGGTATTTTAGTTTTTTTTTATATTTTTAGAACTGTTCATAAAAAACGCATGATTTGTTTTTAAATATTTTTTATCATTTAGGCTTTTGTGTGTGTATTTGCATAACACTAGCGTTTCATTAATGGAAAAAATTAAATGATTTTATGAAGCTCATTTATTGAAAAATTTCCATTTTTAGACACATTCACAAAATATTCAAAACGAGTGATGCACCAATCCAAATTGTATCCCAGCCAGAGACCAGGCCGCGAATCGAAACACTATCCTACGTCTCACCCACATTCCCCCCAAAGATTACTACGATAAGCTATGATCACTTATAATCATACCTTGTTAACTTCCCATATGACAACTTCATCTGTCTGGCTGTGGGACCACTCTTTATAATTTGCAGGGGTTTGTACAGTGCATGTCATTAGACATGCTGTTGGTTGGAGCAATATAGTGCATATGAGTAAAAGACATTTGGTTATCATTTTTTTAATTATACTGGTATTGTTATTTTTTTCTTTTTTGATTTTTTTTATGTTGTATTATTATTATTCTTATTATTATTGTTCTTTTGTAACGTTATTTTATTTTATTATACTTTTTTTTTCGACTTTCAAATTTTCTGTCGTGCCTCATTAAATAATCCACAAAAAGTCACAAAAATTTTGTTTCAGCAGTGATATTTTTAACAAAACTCTATAGCCACAATTGAAGGGGTCTTATGAATAACAAATCACCAAGTATGCTGACAACAGTTTCAACCGAAAACCTTTAGAACAAGTATTAATTTATTGTCGTTTTTAAATACTAACAAAAAAATGTTAGCCATGTGAATACATATCGAGTGCCATATGAAATGTATTATCGAGTGGTATGATGTTTATGATTGGTACACTAGGAGGGTAACATGTGTTATGAAGATGCACACGGCTTACTCAAGCTGTATTATAATTGGAAATTTTTTTTTCATTTATAATCATTATATGACCTTTTCATACGAAACTAAAAAAAAAATAAAAGCAATAATTTTAAAATTTTCTAAAACGCTTGGACAAATAGAAGTTCATAATAAAGCTAAAAGTATTTGTTTCATGAGTGAAGCGGGTGATTTATCGTTTGTTTTCTATTGAATTTCGCCTACTCATTGCATCCTAGTATCTGCATTGTTTAACATCGTGCGCGTCCATGTATTGACAATATTTATTGCTCCGTGCCCTATCTCAACTGTTTTACTTTGCTTATACGACACTTCCCTGTTAATTTTTGCAGTGTTTAATGAGTTGATGGCTATAACATTGTGGGGCTTTTTTTACAGTTTTTTAATAAGCTTTTTTAAAAGTTTTCAAGCGTTTTATCGTATAAATGAAGCTTTTAGATCTGGATTTCCATTCGGCATCTTTTATTCATTTTGCTAGCGATAATAAAGTTTCTTAACCACTCTTTTTTTTGTCTGTTTAATAGGATAAAATATTCATAGAAATAAATGAAAGATATTTTTTTGTATTTATTTGATTTACACTTTGAAATTTTACGACGAAATTCAAAACCAACTTTTCACCATAAATAAAATTAATTTAATCAGATTTGAATAAAAATTTTCTCGATTATTCTATGGTAATTAAATGGCCTAGCACTAGAGAAATTAATAATTTTAAGTTAAAATATTCGGAGACTTTGAAGCATACAAGTGTTTTATAAAACTTTATTTTCCAAGTTAATTATTTTAAATTAAAATTCAAAATTATATTTTAAAATTTTTTAAAAAATTTTTTAAATTTAACTTTTTTTTAAGAAAAAAATTTTTCTCACTTCTGATAATTATGAGAATTTTATAATTGAAGAAAACTATATAAAACCCTTATATTAATGCCTTTAAAACCAAGAAATACTTACAAATTGATAATTCTAGAAGACATACAATATAACAAAAGATGTAAACTCCAAGAGTTCATAGGCCAAAAATGACAGTTCCTTGAAGCAAATAATGTGCAGAAATTCATCATTTGGAAGTTTTATGGATATTTTGCTTCTTATAAAATTAAAAATGCGTTAAAAGTTTGCGTATGATACTAAACAAAAGCTGAATGTACAAAGTGGTCAAGAAAATTACGAAACGAACCAAGCATTAAAAGAACAATCATTTGAAGAGATCAAAGCAACTTCATTTAAATGGATTTTAAATTTACTGAATCACGTAAAACAGTATTTATACTGCAGTTCCAAAGTCATGATACTTCATTTCTTGGGATTTCTTGTTGTCTGTGCGTTTGACAGCCTGTGTAGGTGAAAATTTTTTCTTGAAAGGAGGACTTAGAACTTGGTGCAAAGAAGTAGAACTTGAAACATTCTTCTTCTTATTCAAAGTTTTTTCCGTTGGGGCGTCATATGCCTCTCTGACATCTTGTGAGTTAGGATAACATTTGGGGAGTGGTTGTGTGGGGGCTTTTTGTTGAGGTGATGAAAACATGCAATGATATTTGCATCGATCATTGTTGACTTCATGGAGTTCTGAAGCAAAGTTTGGGAAGTTTTGACTTGTTGCATGCATGGCGAGAGCACTTTCATATTCCAAAAACGGTTGTGGAGGCTGGTTTTGATGAAGAATGTTGTCAGTATTTTGTAAATGAGATGAGTTTTTTTCAGTATTTGCGCATTCAAAAACTTTAACGCTTGAGGAATCGGAAATTGCATAAGACACATAGTTTTCAAGGGAACTTAAACGTGCTTTGTTGTTTTCTTCTGCAGAAGCTGTCGGTAAATTTATTACTTGCTTATTGTATATATGTTGATCCGTAGGCAAAAAAACTTCTTTTGCGTTTTTGTTTTTTTCATTAAAAAATAATTCTGTTTTGGTAATTTGGCCATCCAATGAGAAATCATCTTTTCCAATTTTTTCAGAAATTGCTTTATTTTCATTCATATTGACACAGTTACTATCAGTATCACCCACTCTACTTGGCAACGTAGCATAGATGTCGGGAGGTCGGCCGCACTTCTGAGGGTATTTCTGAGTGAAACTTGATGAATTTGTAACAAGACATGAGGTTACATCTTCACTCAAATTTTCTCTGTTTTCTTTTTTTTCATTAAAATTTTTACTGGGTTGTTTAAGTATAGTTTTAAGAGGGACCCGATTGGAGTTTGGAAAATTGTAAACTAGGGGCGAAACCCCGTTAGCTGAAGCGTTAGAAAATATTTTTTTAGAGTCAGATGTCACATTTATTTCGTGCAAATGTTTTTGTGTCGTGTCTGCAGAGGGGCAAGGTGTGAAGGAAGTAGAAGCCCTTGATGTACTGCAATGTGTTATGTTGGTCAGATGTTGGCACAAATGCTCACAAAACACCGGCTCTAATGAATAAGGCGATAGTTGTGTGCTGTTTTGGGGTAGTTTATTATTGTAGATTAGACATTTGTTGTTAATTTTAACTGGGTTTTCATATTTTAAAATACCCGGTTGGTTGTATTTCTTCTCATCTCGTATTTTTGAGGATTTGTCATATTTTGTAAAAAATAGTTTATCTTTTAAGTGAAAAGTTTTTTTGCTTTTCCAAGATTTAAAACTTTTTTCTGTGTTCATTTTTTTTTGAAGCTTTTTATTTGAAGGATTCTTAATTGTTATTTTATCACTTTCGTCTTTGAAGTTACTACCTTCTTTTGTTTCTCCGTCGTACTCCAGAGTAACATCAATGAATTTATCGCCCCATTCCTCTTCTCCATTCACCATCTTAAAGTTTTTTTCGTTGTATAAAAGTTGTTGATGTTTATTATTCGGATTCCGCTTTTTCAAATTTTTTTTAGAGTTTTGCTGTTTATTTATCACAAAAAGTAAACAAAACAATAAACACCCAACTAATATAAAAGTTCCTAAAACCATTCCAACAACGACCTCGAAAGTTAAATTCAATTTAAGCTTTTTTGATTTTTGATTTGAAGCCGAGTCTTTTTCAGTAGCCCAAACCTGATAAGTCACTTCAGATCTACCAGCTGGGTTGATGGCCACACACTTGTAGTTATCGACGTCAGTTTTACGAAAGTCTAAAAACGTCAAAGTACTTTTAACTCCTGTGTTTTGTTCTCCTACGTCTATTTGGTTGTTTTCAATTTTTACTTGTTCATTTTTGCTCATTAATCTACTATAATTTATTTTCTTGTTTGCTTTCATCCAAATTATTTCAGGAATCGGATCGCCCCAAGCTTCACACTCTAAACTGCCGTTAGAACCCAGTGAAATTTTGAAATTTGAACTGTTGTTAAACTTTTCTGCAGTGGTGACGATGATGCTGGCGCAAGCGAACTTTTCAGCACCAAGATGCTTCCAAAAGACCCCACTGAGAAGAGAAGGACTGTTACACACTGGTGAGTTGTTGCCGAAAGACCAATTGGGAACTTTGTTCACAGTGATTCTGAGCCATTTCAAATGACAGTTGCAATTCCATGGGTTGTTGTGAAGTCTCAGTACGGACACTCTTTGTAGCGATGATTTTAGTCGCCAGTTCAAAGCAGTCAGTTGATTCCCAATTATGTTGATTTCGTATAAGTTAGGAAGCCAATCGAATGATGAAGGATCAATAGAAATTAACTGGCAGTTTTCAAATTTTAATGTTTCAAGGTTTAGTAAATAAGTGAAGTCATCGGATGTGATTCGGGTGATGGGGTTGTAGCTGAAGTCCAAAAGGCGGAGTTGCTTAAGAAATTTGAAGGAAGTTTTTGGCACATTTTTCATCATATTATTATTTAAATATAAATTCTGCAAGTTTTGAAGGCTTTTGAATGCATTTTCACTAACGTAGCTGATCCAATTTTCAGACAAATGCAAGTTTTGAAGGGAATACATACCGTCAAAAGAATCATCCTCTAGAGAAGTGATTTGGTTCTTATGTAAATGTAGAATCTGAACATCTGTTTCAACATTTTTTGGTAGCTTCACTAAATTTATATTGATGCATTTGGCAGTCTTCAAACTGATTTCTGTAATAAGAGTGCATCCTATTTTGCGAAAACTGCCTTTTGCTGTATTTAAAAGCACTGTCAATGTCATTAAGAAACATACTGTATTGGCAATTATCTTCATCATTATAGAGTTTTTTCTTTCCCACTCATTTCAAAGTGGTAAGGGCTTTCAATATTATGTCTGAAAAGTAAAATTAAAAATTAAAAATTTGTAGAAAAATGAAATAAAAGCAAACTTTCGACCTTTAAAGCAATACATTGGTATTTTTATATGATTTTTATTCTGAAAATATGAAGCTAATTTTAAAATTATTAGTTCCTGATTTTTTAAAGATATTTTTTATTTATGGGAAGCTAACAAGCGCATTGGGAATTCTGAAAGTTAATTCAAGTTAGTTGTACAAAACCACAATTTGAGAAGTTTTCTCAAAATTTACTTTTAAAATGAAGTTATCAATGCGTTCATTCAACCCCAAGGCTACAACTTTCTATAATAACCTTTTATGGAAACGTCAAAATTAGGGAACATTATTTTTGTTAAACTAATAATTAATTTAAAACATTTATGATGTTTTCAAAAAGTTGACTTACAAAATATATTTAAAATTAAATCCACAAAGCTGTCTGATTCAAACTTGAATAAGATTAATCTTCCTGAAATACAAAAACCCTCTTGCTATGAAATCTACGAAAAATTAAAAAAAACCCTCAAATAAACTAATTTAACATGTGAAAACCCTATAAAAGATTATTCCTCAAAACATCATTGCATTTGAGCAACCATCAATAGCATACAACTGTTCTTTCCCATGGGAGGTTGTGAGATCTTTTAAAAAAAAAAGATTTTCTTCTATGATTTGACATCATCTTTAGCCTGATTTATTCAGACATAAATAAAAAAATGAATTTTTGTTTTTTGAAGATTTTTTTGAAAGATTTTGCATGCATGGATGTAGATTTTAAAAAAACATTCATTAAAAAATTCTTGCTTGATTTTTTTTGCTTAAATATATTTTTTTTTTCAAAAAAATTATCAAAAAATTTGTTCAGAGTTTTTTCATGCAAGGAATACATCCAAAACAAAAATATTGAGTTGAAAAGTTTATGCTTTGAACAATTTTGAAACTTTGAAAAATTATCTTCAAAAGAATGATATGTCAAAATTTAGCTTCATCTTATTCTACATATACTGTTTATTAATGATAATTTTCATAGTATTAATATTTTCTTCCAAGCATACAAGTTATTCCCTCATGTTATTTCATGTAGAAATTTTCAAAGCATCAAATTGTAGTTTTTAAGCATTTCAAAGTTCTCCTTTCACTAACTTTATATTCTTAAACAAATAATTAATACTCATGAACTACACTAAGCCTTTTTATTACTTGGAAAATCCTTTCAAAAATTGTTTCTCCACGTTTATTAATTAAAGTTATTTTTTCCAAATTTTTATTTCAAGCTAAGCTTCAAATTTTTATCAAAATCTTTCGGTCGCTTGTTGAGTGATTGTGAAGTCTCAAAAAATTGAGACAATAGTCATATTTAAATTTTTGAAGCATATTATTCAAAAAATCCTTCTATATCTTTATATAAAAACCGATGTCTCAGTCATTACCACCTGATGCTGATTCCATCTTGAATTGTGTCCAAAAATAACTTAGTTAACTTTAGTCAAATTAGTATGAATTTAATGAGCTTACTTAACTTGAATTACTCAAACTAAAAATAACCTAACTCTCCTCAATTTTGCATTGTAGCGTCTTACAAAAGATTAACTCAACAAACTAAACATGGCTCATTTGTATGTCAATCTCACGCGTTTTTTGTACATCGGAGGTTCGCATATAGAAAAATCTTGTTTATCATTTTTTTTTTAATTTTTATTTTTTTTATTCATAAAAATGATCAAATTTAAAATGTGTAATTTAATCGAGTTTTATCGCAGGTATCGTTTTAATGGTCATAAAGGCTATTGAAGAACTTATATATTTTAAAAATGAGAAGTACACTTTGAACAAAACTAAAATTATATCTCCACTCATACCCAAAAAAAATTTGAATGAAAATGCTTTGAGTTACTCATAGTAACAATTGAAAATATATTTTCGATTTTTTATCCCTCATACTCTTCTTATTTGTTTAACCTCAAACCTCCCCAATACATGCCATGTTCATTTATGCATGCTTTTATAATTAAAAAAGTAGCTTAAATTAAAAAAAAAACAATACTAAGCTCATGAAAATTTTTCAAGCAAAAAGTCAATTCGAAAAAGCAATGAACAGTAAACAACTGATCTCAAACTACAAGGCTTTGGATACATGTGTAACATTATAAAGTAACATTAACTTAATAAAAATCTTTTTACTAAATATTTGAAAAAAGTCATGGTAATATTGCTCATCATACTCAAAATGGTGTGTTGGCGTGCATGAAGGGTCAAAATAACATCCACTTTTTTTGGCTGTTTAGTAGGGTATGCATAAATAAATAAAAAATTTCTTTTAATAAACCTTTACATAGCAGTGAGAAAAATTGCATATTAGCACATAATATCGAGTGTTTGAATGAGAATTTTTTATATTGAATCATAATTGACATCATATGGTTTTTGTTTTTTTGTGCTCATGTATGCTTGTTCTTAAGCATGGAATGTACTTGTGAGTGTTAAAAAGATGAAAACAAATTTATATTGAAATGCAAGAGAAAAAAATGAAATATTAAAATTCTTTTGATTTAACAAAGATCTTGGTGGAATTTATTGGATTGCAGTTTTTTTGGCTTCCATTGAATTATTCCTTTCTGACTTTCACTGCACCAGACATTGTGCCTTTGTTCGTTTCATTAAACTGAAATAATATCCATTGTTCGCGAGCAATATTTCATCAAAGCTCTCAAGATCCTCAGTAATTAGGGCTTTTCTTTTATTAATTTTTAATTTATGAAAAACAACGGGTTTTCATGAATTTTTCTTTTTGCGTGTATGATGCTTGAAACTTTGGAAATTGAATGGATTTCTTACAATGTTTTCCATCAAAAATTTCATTCGTAAGTCGGTATAGCTCAATTGGTAGAGCACTTGACTAATTATCCGAAGATAGCGGGTTCGATTGAATATTCGGCTGACAACTAGCACCTGTTCTACACTGTGCAATAAATTAAATTTATAGCAAGCGCTTCAAGCTATACGATATAAAACGCTATATAAATTTTCATCTATCTAATTTCATATTTTCATGTTTAATTCCTAAATTTATTCATATATATGTTTATAAACAATGAAGAAATGGAAAAATTTCCCAATGACAAACTTTTGCATCAGAATTTGAAGTGGAAATACATGCAATTAATTATGCTCTGTCAAAAGTTGAAGTTTTTTAAAAATAATTTTTCTATCAATTCGATTAACGGAAATTTCAAATATTCAAAAAATCATTTCACAGTAAGATAATCAAACAAAAATCTGGCTCAGACGTTGTTTCATTAATATTGAAAGAATTTTTCAAAATAGAACCTCACCGAGTCGAGAATCCAAAGTACTGAAAATGAAATGTGTGAGATTTATTTTTTCACATTGTCGTCTATTAAATGATGAAATATATCATTTCATTCAAACAAACAAAACAAGAGTGGAAGGAGCATTTAGACAATTTATCAAAAAGATTTCGAAGAAGAAAGCGTGTGAGAAGCTCATTTGCCACAAAATATTGCACCACAAAAAACGAAAATAAATGAAATTTTTCATGGAAACCCGAATGGAAGTTTGAAATATGGAAAGAAACAATGTAACGCTTTCAAAATCTTTCAGGGTAAATATTTATAACGATCCATACGGAGATGATACAAAAGGTTAAAGATTTTTCTCATTTTCTTCCCTGATGAAAACTTCCAGACAACGCTAGGGTTGGAAACCTCAATAGGAACATAAGAAACCAAGCATTTGGCCAGAGTGGCGAACTAACAATGATTGTTTCTTGGCGACTTCGATACTTCAAAAATATTTGAATTAATGGACAAAAGCATTAAAATGTTCACCTGTATGATCGAAAAGTTTCAAAACATCAAAGAATACTTGAAAATTTTAACTAAATTTTTATACCTACTTCATGTAGATTTTCAGGATTTTAAAATTTATTATTATTTTCTAAGTAAAATTTTGAAAATCAAAAGAGTTTTTACAAGCTTTGTAGAATATTAATATTTTAAAAAGTTTTTTTTAAACTATCAATAAAACTGATGTAGGCCATTTAAAATTTTAGTTCAGATTTTTAAAGCTTCTTTTATCAAATTTCACGATCTAATTGTTTTTATGGGCGTTTTATTGATGCTTATAAATGTTGGGCATACAAAACGTTTGAATAATAACAGAAGTGTTAAACACGTGGAAGCTTTTTTGAAGCTTTGAGCACTCTGTCAAAAGAAAGCAGATAATAAATTCAAGAGGCGTAAAAAAATAAGACGATAAAACACTATTAATAACTTGCAAACAATGACGTTTTGAACAGATAACCTTACTCAGACTTATTGATATACTACGTCTTATCAAGATATAGTTGGTTTCCATGTCGATTAAATTCTGGTCTTATAACAATTCATAGTGGTGAAGCGTTTTTATCAAGACGGTTTTAAAGTCGTCTGAGTACAGGGTTTCTGATGGTTTGTTTTAAGGATATTGGGACGACAGATTTTGAGAAAAAAGTAGAAAAATTAAGAACCTTTGCATAACTTTATGTAGGAACAACTAAAAATTGAGATACGATAAATTTTATATTGTTGAAATCTCAAATTTTTATGTATAATTAATAATTTTTCAAACCAAATCATTAGAAAATTTTTCCATTCAAGTATCTATTTTTCGAACACTGATTATATTGGAACTTCGAAAACCTTCTCCAACAACTCCTCCCAATCCATCTGACGCAAGAGGATAAATGTGCAACTAAAAACTGTATTTTTCGAATGTAATTTAATGAACTTATTATTTTTAAAATTTTGAAATATGAAGTTAAAAATACATTTTCAAAAAAGAAATTTTTAAGCGTTTTATTAAAAAATTGTTTAAAAATCTTTTCGTTAAAGCAGTTTTTTAAAAATTATCAGAAATTTTTAAACCATAAAGAAAACAAAAGTTCATGAAAAAAAGAACAGAAAAATGCCAAAACTCTACCACAACCGCATAATCTCAACTTGAAATAACGTCTGACCTCTAAAGGTCTAATTTAAGGCATTGAGATGAAATGCTCTGATACAGAAATTAAAGGTATCATTACTTCGTTAAGGCAATGATCAATAATGCTAACTTTATTCCACATCCTTTTTTAAAAGTATTTTAAATGCAATTTCTAGTTGAAAAAATTCTTGATTAATTTTTTTAAATAAAAAAAATGATTCGACTTTTTCACCATGGGTTAAATATGACGTTAAGGGTAAATTTATGATGTAAATGTTACACTTATATAGTCCTTTACTCTCAAATTGTTATTGTCAAAAATAAATGTATCTAAAATTTTTCTAACTCTATGAAAAAATCAAAAAAATTATTTTCAAAACTTCCGAAGTATTCGATATCACCAGTTTTACACATTTCATTTTATTTTTAATATAATTTCAAGCTCACTGAAATCTATAAATTATTATCCCACTTTTTGAGTTTATTTATTTTAAAATAAAAATTCATTCATTTTTAATTTTTCAAATTTGAATAATCAACTAAAAATAAGAAAATTCCACACTTTAGAAAAACTGGTTATGATCAAATAAAACCTTAAACACATCTGGCTTAAATTGAGTTTTCTTCAATTAGCAGATATTAATGTTATACAATTTGAAATAAAATAAAACCCCCATAAAACATAAGTGAGTTATAATGATATGAAAGGTTTTGTCACCTCAAAGTGACACTGGGAGCACAAAACCTTTGAGTCTTTATAAACGATTTTGTATAAAATGTTTGAGTATTTCATAATAGAAATCATATTTTAACGTTTGAATGACTCATAAAAAACCCAACAATGAGATTCAATATTAAAAAACAAATTAAAAGTTGATAAATTTGATTGTGTTTTAACAGATGGATTTTTTAAATGCGGGTAGTTGCAGGAAATCAGAAGTACGTGAGAGCTTTCTAGTAATGATTTTGTCCTAAGCTTCTCTGTATGAAATGTATAACTTGAAAGTAAATTCTAAAAAGTTAAAATGGTATGTATTGAAGAGGTGGGGAGGAACCATCTTTTAGAGACCTTTTCGGCATTTTATAAGACTACGTGCCAAAACCATAGAAACTTTCAGAAAAAATTCAAATTATCAACAATTCATATTATTTGTGAGAGTGGGTGGGTTATTGGTGCATGAAGGATGCAAGATGTGTAGAATGACGACAGACAACAAAAAACAATCTGCAGAATATAAAACGATCAAATAAAAATTTAAAATTTTAAGAAAAAATTTCAAAATTATCACCACTTTTCTTCAAATTCTTCCCTATTTAAGCTTAAGGTATCATTAAAGTAAATGAGTAAAACGGAAATTCATTTTTTCTACCTAATGTTTAAGATTTGCTTCCAAGTGATAATGTCTAAACGTTTGAAAAATTATTAGAAAAAATTTTATCAAAGTATATTTTTAAGCTATTATTCCCAATTCTATAGTTATAGATGTTTTGAAATGTGACTGACAACCAGATCGGCTTCTAGACCAACATTTTGGGCTCTTCCAATTTAATATTACAAAAGAATACTGTAAGAAAGAAGTGGCCTTGAAAAATTCATAAATCGAAGTTTTATTTCGAAGCTAGTTAGAAGCCTCGATAAAATATTAATATTTAATTGGAAATAATGACTTCCACTAATTGGAATTTATTTCAGTATTATTTTTTCAAAACGCATCAACCTCGTTTGAAGATACGGAAAGAAGTTTCGTTTCTCTCAAAATGTCTGAGATATTTTTTTTAAATACTCGAATACTTCAGTAAGTAAGATAGCCATAATAATTGATATAATATTAAGATACATACTTGAGACATTTTAAATATCATAAGCAACTTTTTTTTTTGAAGGATACATCAGAATAATTGGAATATTTCGATTGAATAGAATATAATGCATGAAAATTTCAAACAAATGCCAACAAATTAAGCAAAACCAATTAATTTTTAGTGGGACTATAAAACACTTCATTGTTTCATAGTTAAAGTGCAGATGCCTTATTTATTATTTATGGCTTTTATCAATTTTGAAATTATATTCAATTTTACGTCAAGTTCTTTTCCCAAAAAAAACAGCATTTTCCTCTATAGAGATTTAAATTGAAGTGCGAAAATTGATTTATTATTCTTAATTTCTGCGCCCAGCATTTTCAAAAAGTTTCCAGCCTAGCTTAAAAAACAAGTGGAACTTAAAGTTGAATAGAAATAATAATATAAAGAGGACAGTTTCGTAACAGTCCCAAAATGCATTGCTCAGAAATATGGATTGATTTTCAATATACTAGCGGAAAACTCTTTAAAATTGAACTCAATCAAAAATTATTATAATTTTTTTTGTGGAATTTTGCATGTTAAATCAAGTTTTTTTCAGTTAAAATTTCATAATTTTAGAAAGGAAAACTCAAGCTAATGAAAAAGAGTTTTCAAGATTTATAATTCAAAAAAAATAAAATCTCCCAATTTTTTATAATAGCGATGATAACTTTGAAATTTTTTAAAATCTAAAAATACATACAGCATAAATTCAAAAGCTGCCTGAAACTGAAGCATGAACGTATTTTAAAAACTGCGGAGACAAGTGTCAAATGTATCGGGACACCTAAGTCTATCTTCTTCCTATCTACAGACATTAGAATTTAAGGAAAGCACGATCGATAGAACGAAGAGCATAAATTAGTATTCAAATGAGAAGCATATTCACAAAAATCAATGGGTTCTTCTATTATATTTTAATGCGTTTATGTACGGGAAGTGCTTTGAAGTGCGTGTGTTTTGTTGTATATATCCTTTTTTTGATATTTCTTCAAAAGTTTTTAAGCGTTTTTATTTGAGAAAATATCTACACTATAAATTTCTGTTAATTCATTCTTATTATAAAACTTTGCTGGCCATAAATATGTGAAGTGAAACAACTTCAAAAAATTTTAAAAACAATAAATGAGTTATTTTTCGTTACTTATCTCAATCTAATTTTAAAGTTCCATGGAAATTCTGAGTATTTTCTATTAAAATGGAATTTAAGGTTAAATAAAATAGGATGAAGCGTCATAAGGCTGATAAAAAATTC
Organism: Pterobdella sp. o SKG-2022; assembly: GCA_964035795.1. Classification (NCBI taxonomy): domain Eukaryota; kingdom Metazoa; phylum Annelida; class Clitellata; order Hirudinida; family Piscicolidae; genus Pterobdella; species Pterobdella occidentalis. Next base: position 26,661,389 of record OZ038321.1, read on the forward strand.
AAAGGTATTCTCAAATATAGAGATTTTTCATGCATTTATTAATTAAATGCTTCTCGCAGCTTGCAGGATGTATTGAAATAACTATTTTATGAAAGCTCATTGGAGGTTGGAGAAAGGGATAAAAGTGAACGTGAAAATAAATTTGAATGACACTTGAAAATTTGTAAAATTTTTTGAAAATGTATACTTTGTTATCAAAAAATAATAAAAATTCAAAACCCACATCAGAGGTTTAAAAGATTTTTTGGTGGAACTTTAGTTTTGGAAGTAATTTAAAATTGCCTTTGAATAATAAAAATAAATTTTTTCTGTTTTCAAAATTGCTTTCATAAAAACTCGCAACCTTTTGAAGAGATTTTTAAGCATTCGGGCCAGTATTGCAACATCAAATCATTATTTTTTGCGCAAAAATTTTATTTAAAATTTACAATGTTTTGAAGTGGCTCACATTCTCGAGTGGGAAAACAAAACACAAAAAGCTGTTACTAGAAAAACGCTCAAATCATAAAAGCAGAAATTTTCAAAAAAGCAGAATTCTCAGTGGAAAGCTTTTGTGTTTCGAAATTTGGCAACTATTTGAATAGCTTTCAAAAAACTACCACGTTTTCAAGCGAATCTATTGTGGGCCATTTCAAATATGAATTACCTTTTGATAACACATATGTTTCCTGATAAAAAATTTGGAAAATATTGGAATGATAATAACTGTGACACATTTTTCAAGATTTCACGTTTTTATTTGATAAAAAATGAATAATTATCATTCATCAACCATTGGGAAAACTAAAAAAGAAATAAATTGCAGCAAATTCAAAAGTAAAAATCAATAAAAACTTAATTTGAAACATTCAAATAAAAAAAACTCAAAACAAACACCATTTTCTTCATGCATGAAAATTTAACCTCAAAAATCGATAGTGTTTATGGGCAAGTCATGACAACTCGATTAAAATTCGAGCTTACGGGGAACCCTCCATATCCCTGCAGTATTTAAAGCTTAAACCTTTTGTTTTAACTTCATGCTCGTTTTAAGCACATAGTTAATTAACTAAATTGTTCTATGGTCGATAAAACGTCCGCCATCACAAATATTATTTCAGAAATTGATAGTATTCAGACCACGCTCAGCACATTACGTAGCAATGTCTTAGACTTTTTAAAGTCTGAGAAACCCTCGGTTCCCAAAAAAAGAGGGCGAAAACCGAAGACGACTACATCTTCAACATCTCAATCAGCAATCCATACTTCCTCGACCACTTTATCTTCATCTTTCTGTTCGACCATTCCATCTCTTTCAATTACTTCTCTTTCTACATTTCCTCCAGCTACCACCTTTTGTTCAACTAGCTCATCTTCAACCACCTCTTCGACTAGTTCATCTTCAACCACCTCTTCGACTAGTTCATCTCCAACCACCTCTTCGACTAGTTCATCTTCAGCCACCTCTTCGACTAGTTCATCTTCTATTACTACTTCATCTTCATCAACCTCAGCTTCAACAACTTCTTCAACTTCATCTACAAGCAAGACAGCTTCAACCTCTTCACTTTCTGCTTCTACAACCACTTCATCTCTTAGATCAATTAATAATTTTCCATCATTAATTTCCCTAAAATCATTCACACCACTCAATTCAACCACATCTATTCTTACTACTAACTCATCTCAACCTACTTACAGCACTATTGTCAAATCAAAAAACATGCACACCCTTTCTCATCCATCCACTAACAAAATTTCACACTCACTCCTCCCCATCCAACATAAAACCCCTTCTATCAAAAAGACCCACCCATTATTAAATATTCCACCAAAGTTATCTCAACCACGGATGAGACTCCTAGTGAATTGTGCAGGAGATTGGTTTCGTCCATCAACTTTTCACAACAAGCCTTTAAATATTTTTCTAAGCATGTTCGAAAGGCTACTGATGCTGTTGTCTGGGAAGCTTACTCTGCTGATTCACTCAAGGATGCCAAACTTTTCCTTTTTTCTCTTCCCAACATACGCCTCCACGACCCAGTTCTTTTGAATCCAACAATCACCGTCTTAGGTCTACCAACATGGGTTACTAATGAGGAATTTGAAACCTCTTTTAATCTCCTCTTTCCATCTGTTGATCCCAGCGCTTTCGGTGCTTTTAGGCACAGGCCCAACGCACGAAACCCTTCTACTCGTGACTGGCTTATCCAAGTTTCAAGCAATGTTTTTCCCATGCTGAACAAATCCAAGAATTTATATTTCTCTTTTGGTAGATTCTCTTTCCACTCTCGCATCCATCTAACTAGATGCCTGAATTGTCAGACTTATGGTCATAACATATCTAAGTGCCAAAATCCTAGAGTATGTGAGCACTGCGGCAAAGACCATTCGTCTGACAACTGCCCTAAAACCTCTCCTTTCTTTTGTGTTCCCTGTTTTAAATCAAAGCTCTCTTGCCATGACCACCTCACAACATCCTCCTCTTGTCCCTTTTATAGACAACAAGTGTGACTCAAGATAGGACGTACGGCTTGGGAATGACGGTCAGCCTCTCATCCTAAAGTCCACAATGTACCTTTGTCTACTAAATTCGCTCTCCTCAATCCTAGGTCTACTCGTAGTAAATCTTCTGTTATACTCGATACTATCTTTTCCCTTAAACTTGACATTATTGCTTTGACGGAAACTTGGATTCCTGAAAACGCAGACAATGTCACAAAATATGACATTGTGCCTCATGGCTTTCATGTCTTGCACTCACACTGACCCATTGGTAAGCGAGGTGGAGGTATTTCTGTAGTTTCCAAAAACTCCATCAGATTGGATGCCATTAAATCCAGGTTCCACTCTTCTTTTGAATCATTGACAGCCAAAGTGTCTTTTTCGTCACACTGTTTGTTTCTATCGATGATCTACCGTCCTCCTAACACCGGCAATTTTATCTGCGAGCTCACGTCTCATCTCTATTTCCTTTATTCTCTTTTTTCAAATTTTATATTGGCTGGTGATTTCAACACCCCAAGTTGTACGTCTCATGACAACCCACTTAGTGCTTTTTTACGTGAACTCGAGCTGGTCCAGCACGAAGACTTTCCCACCCACAGACTTGGTAACTTCCTTGACCTCATCATTACTCCAAAACCTAACAGTCATCTCATACAAGAAATCGGCAGAGAAACTTTTGACTCCGATCACTATCTTATTTTATGCAGTCTCAACCTCGCTCCTCCTCCCCTTCCCCCTCGCATTGTAATTTCCCGCTCTTTTGAAAACTTCGATGATGCTGTCATCGAAAAAGATCTCAAACATATCCATAATATACTAACTAACCTTTCTGATGTTCCAGTTGAAGAATTTCTTACAACAATGAACAACTCTCTTCAATCACTTATCGACCACGATGCCCCTTTTCGCACCCACATCTTTCGCCCCGCAGTCACTCCCAGCACAAGCTATCCACTGACGCCATTGCCGCCAAAAGAAAAAGACGAAAACTTGAGAGAAAAATTTTCTTATAGTTAAGATCATCCAAGCCTGTTCCAGCCAGTCTTCTTGCTACCCTCAAGAAATCTTGGAAGACTGCTCGCGCTCTCATTTTTAAATCCCGTGCTGATTGTTTTAACAACATGCTTGCATCTGTCAAACCAAACTCGAAAGTTTTTTGGAAAACTGCCAACTCCATTCTACATAGATCTCCTCCTTCTCCGCCACGCAGCTCTTCAGAAGCTATCAATCTTGTGAATACCTTTAGTAGCTTTTTTAAAGAGAAAATCACTCTTATTCACAAATCTTTGCCAACGTCCATTTTGCGCTGCACAGATTCTATTCTACCAGACAATCGAACACCACTCTTTTATTTTTCATTTGTCAGTATTGAAGGAGTAGGCTAATTCGCTCTTTACCCAACAAATTTTCTCCATTAGATTTAATCCCCACATCCACTTTAAGACGCTTTTCTCATCTCTTTGCTCTAATAATTTCCAAACTTACCAACTTGTCTTTTTCACAAGCAATATTCCCCGCCTTCTTTAAAACAGCACAAGTTCTCCCTTTGCTTAAGAAAGGAAATTTGGACCCTACCATTCCTTCGAAATACCGCCCTATTTCTAACTTGAGCACCATTTCAAAAATTATCGAAAGACTCGTTTATTCCAGAATAACTTCTCACGTTTCATCAGCTCCTAATTGTAATCTTTTCCAATCAGCATATCGCAAACACCACTCAACAGAAACCGCACTCTTACGCATCACTGACAGTCTTCGCAACATCTGCGCTGCTGGACATGCGGCCGTTTTGGTTTCGCTAGACCTTTCTGCTGCTTTTGACACTCTCGATCACAATATCTTAATTAATATTTTGAATAGACACTTCAATATTTCTGATCTCGCTTTTTCTTGGTTTTTCTCTTACCTTTCTCAACGTTCTCAGTTTGTTAAAATAGACAATTTCTCTTCTTCTCCTACATCACTCAACTCAGGCGTGCCGCAGGGCTCCGTTCTGGGACCAATCCTCTTCTCTCTTTATACATAACCCATGTGTAGCATTATTGTACAGCACGACTTGCTTTTTCACCAGTTCGCTGATGACATCACTCTTTTCACCGGAGTCTCTCACCCAGATCCTAGCCCCACTCTTCTTAAATTATCCAGTTGTCTTTCCGCTCTAAACTCCTGGTTTTCCCAAAGCCACCTGAAACTAAACCCTTCTAAGAGTGAGGTGATGTTTGTCGGCAGCTGTCGTTTTTTAGCAAAATACAATCTCCCTTCTGTGGTAACTCTCGACGGCACCACACTTCCTATATCTTCCAAGCTCAAAATCTTAGGTGTCACCTTAGATTCAAATTTGAACTTTGCTCACTTTATTTCTCAAATAATCCAATCTTCCAATTGCCATATTTATGTCATAAAACAAGTAGGAAAATTCTTAGCTCTTCCCACTGCTAATGCCCTCTTTATCTCACTAGTTCTTTCCAAATTGGACTACTGTAATTCTCTCCTTTGCGGGCAGCCAACCTATCTTTTATGCAAACTTCAAGCCCTCCAAAACCACGTGGCCAAGACGGTTCTTCAAGCTGATTATTTCAGCTCTTCTAGGGACTGTCTTGATCATTTGCACTGGCTACCTGTCTCTCAAAGATGCAAGTTTAAATTACTTTGGCTCATTGCATGCACTCTCAAGCTTGAACAACCTGCTTATCTTTTTGATCTTTTGTCAATCACACACACACTCAGCTCCTTGCACTCTGGTCTCCAGCTTCATCAACCTGTTTCTTCAGGCTTGTTTACTAGTCGCTCTTTTTCTCGCCAGGCTCTACGTCTGTAGAATTCACTTCCTTTTAACTTGCGCTCATCGCCTTCTCTCATGAACTTTCGCAAACTTTTGAAAACTCACTTATACCATAAACATCCCCAGTCATAATCTCTTACAAACCTTGAGTGCCTCTGTAGCAATCTTGAATTGATAACTTTGCGCTATAAAAAACATAATAATAATAATAATAATAATAAACATAGATAATTACTTTATATGAGAAGTTCCACTAATTGTTTTATTATCTGCTCTTTCACAAAAACATTGGTGGGTCGATAAAAGCCTAGTTGACACATTATGATGGCAGACTCTCTCTTATATATACACTCACCTGTATGCTGCTTTTCAGCAAAATATTCATAATTGATATTCTCATTTTCCTAAACAGTGTTTGTTCACGAAAGATAATTTTCTCATCATTTTTGTTCATCCCGCGACAAATTAATCCAAAAATTTCCTTTTGTTTATTAAAAAATAAATTGAGTTTTTTTTTAAAAACCTTCAAATAAATATTCTCTTTATACTTGAACACACAGAATATTTTGTTTAAAATATTAGTTTTGTTCATTCTGGCTTCAAATACTTTGCTTATGTTCATACGTCCATTTAAATGCCTTTTGGCTGGGGGTTGCCGTTCCTTTATTGTACCGTTATTTTCTGCATTATTTTCTTGCATTTATATCTTTATCAACCTAACTCATAAGTGTTTTAATGATCCCATGACATGAAGTGGCTTCAAGTTTCCTTTTGAAAACGGGTATCCTTTTAAATTCAAAGTTTATTTTCAAAGTAAGTTTTTTCAACATTTTTATATTATTTAGTAAAATTTGAAAAAATCGATTTAAGCTTAAATTCAAAAATTTAATCAAAAATTTTGCAATTCATTTGAAACACTTGGCGTCAAATCTTTTGCTTGTATAAAGTAATAAAAATCCCTTTATAATGGATTCTTCAACCTTCTTTTGCTGCATGTAGATTTTATAGAACTTTGGCATTTACCCATCAAAGATGCACTTTTAATTAACAGCCAGACACTTTCGCCATAATTTTCAATAAAAATTAAAAATTCGCTTCATAAATTCAAAAAATTTATGGGGTATGGGAGACTATGTATAAGGCTAAAGATATGGAAATCATGATAATGAAATGGATGGGTTGATATTGTTGGTCCTAGAAAGATGGTTTTTGTCAAATGTAGATGAGAAATATATTGATGATAAATTTTTTCTTCAACGAAAAAAATTTTCACTATTGTAACACATTCTTATATATTTAGAGCTAAGTTGAAAAATAAAGTAAGTTGTGAGATTATTTTTATTTTTGAGTGGGGATTTTTTTTAGTTGTTACTAGGTCCCTCTTTTTAATTTGAGTTTGTACTTTACATGTAGAGTGGTATGGTTTATTGGGATCAATGAGGTGGGTAAAACGCTTTTTGCTTTTGTTGGAATGCGTTTTAATGAGGTATGCTTTCAGAATGAACTGTTTTATGTAATGTAGGTGTCGAAGGTTTGTGTTTCAGTGTGAATAAAGTGGCCCTTTGACGTGTTTCATTCAATTCATCAAAAGTAGCAAGTGATATGACAAAAAAACTGTTTAAAAATAATCTAAAATAAAAATGATAGCATTTTATGGGAGTATTGAAAATTTTATAATTTTCAAGTTTGTGAAACTTAAAAAATTCATGACGTTTGAGTTTTTTTAGTAAAATTTTCAGTTAATGTGTTGAGTCGGTGTGTTGGCTTAGAATCAGCAGATGTATATGAATAAGGTTTATGATTTTGGTGAATCATATTGTAATGTAAAAGAGATTTGTCCTTGATAGGTGGGTGATAACAGTTTGAGCATCATTTTTATGCTTATATGAATCTCTTTGGCTGCTTAGTGATTATGTATAATATAGACTAGTTGAAGGTTGGAATGTGATTCTGTTGATGGTATGAGGGTATTTTAAAATGCTCAGCTTATTAATAATTTTGTAAACACAGTGTTGTTTAAATTTATATAAGTCAGTATCAATGAAATAATTTCTACTACCATAACTACTTCTACTGCCACCATCATTACCACCATCGCCCTTATCATACCTCACTCTCCAACCACCATTACCATATTTTTTTTCAAAATTTTTATTCATAACTTCAAAAAAATAAAAAATTTGGTTTTAAAATGAGCACATTCATTTATCAGATAAATCACTTGGCAGCTACAGACATCTGTTATGAAAAATATAATCTCACAATGTAAAAAACATTTCTAGGAATATTTCAATTTTGTCTCAAAGATTAAAGTATCTTCCAATTCAGTCGCCTTGTTGTCGTTACACGCATTGGCATTAATTTCACAAAAGCTGTTTTCACTTGGAGTTTCTCCGATTAGACAGTCAAAACAAAAAATAATATTTGTACTGCATTTTCTAAAAAGATATTCCTCTATAAGTCATTACACACACTAGCTAATGGGGATTACAATGGAGGACTGCGGGCAAACTGATGCCTCAGCTCAAGATCAATTATTTCTATAAAAAAAATGTTTTAATTATAAGCCTATTCAAGCTCTTTGTTAGGTGGAGAATTTTTTTTGCGAAAATGGTATGAAAGAAGCTTGCTAGATGTGATGAAAGGGCCGGAAGATTTCAATTCCTTCTATGCAGTTTGAATACTTCACTATATAATTCTAGATAACATTATTTATCATTTGAAACATCAGCTGTTTTTGAAATATTTTATCTATTTTTTATCAGAAAAATAATAAATGCGGCTCAACCAAAAAGAAAACAAGTTACAAATGACCTAAACTAAAATAATTAATAAATTTTTGAAAAAAATCGTGACGTTATGTACACAAACAATTAGCAACTGTAAGAATTCTGGCAATTAGCTAAATGGGAAAAAATGATAGGGATAGATGATTTGTTCATCATAAAATCAATAAACGTAATTGAAAAAATTGAGAACAATAAGAAACATAAGGAGAAAGAGTTAAAAAATTTATATAACAAAATTTTAAGTCACCTTCGAAAGAGTAGATTGTTTTGGATAGGTTTTACTCAAAAAAAAAACATATTTTAACATTATCAACAAATTTTTTGGTTATCAAAATGTTGAAAAGTTGATTTTTTGTATTAGAATCAAAAAGGTTTCCAAACAGGCACACACAATCTGACCCATGTTCCATGCCTTACATTTATATGTGCAATTCGTCTCGTCATCGTCTCTTCATTTCTTTTTGCTTTATTCAAACGTTGAGTACTTAGCAGAAGATATGATTTTTGAACTAAATGTATTTTTGAATATTTATTATTGCTATTTTAATTTGCAACTTGTTGTATAAAAGGTCGTAAATCCCTTGTTTTAATGTTGCTAGTTGATATAAAATTCTAATGGAAATCCCGTCTACTCACCTAATATGAACTCTCTATGAAAATCTTTTTATTGGAAAATAATATTATTTTTTTGACAAACGAACTTCCAAATTTTCCACAAATTATTTTTAATAGACATAAAATTTTAAAAATATATGTTTTATTCACTAGAACACTCTCACACGTATTGAAATATCTCTTATATAAAAACTCTAAAGTCACTTAGAAATTATCATCGGAATATTTGAAAATTTTCAAGTAAAACTCTCTTTCAGTGTGTCTTTCAAACTAATTTCACAGCGAGCAGGTTCCAATTTAAGCAATGTTTCATTTAGAATTAATTTAAAAATTAATCGAAATGTTATAATTTCGGTTGTTCGAGCTTCAATGAAAATTTTTATAAAAATTAAGCATTATAAAAGATTGAAAAAACTATACATCAAAAAATAAATGAATTCATCAAAACTAAAACTATTAAAAAGCGAAAAACTGCTCATACAAAAAAACAAAATAAGAATAAAATCTATTACAGTTTTGTGAAAGGCGTTCATACAAGCATGTTTTCATGAAGTAGAGCGCCATAAAACCACGAAAAAGTGGCACAAATATCACTTATAAGCAATTTCACAAACCTGTATGTCACTTATTCTGTCAATATGCCCTTGTTTTCAAAGCTCCATCCGATTACAAAATTATTTTTCATTTATTTTGAGAGATGTTTTATATTGATACATTTAATACATACTGTTATGGTGTGAATGATAATTTTAATATTTTTATTAAAACATTAATACCTCTATTTAAAAATGAAAAAAAAATTAAATCATAACCTTTAAATATTATTTTTTTTTTGTTAGAAAAAATGCCCAAGGTGTTTTTTAGATTTTGGCAGATAAAATTTTTGAAATTGGATATTTCTTTTAGAATTAGGTTTAAATCATACATAGGATCATTAGAGTATTCGTGCATAATGGATTACTTGATGGCTGATTCACGAGTAATTACTTCTATTTTTCATTTATTTGGAATTATTTGCAAGAAATTATGCAACTTTTTCTCATTTAGTAATTTCGGGATTAAAATATGAAATTAATTTTTATTAAATTAAAATTAAAACATTTTTAAATCTTAATTGTGAGATATTGTTTTAAAGCCTCATCAGCTCATATAGGCTTCTGCATAGTTTCTCATAAGAGAACTTCATGTTTTTCTGCATTTAAATCATATTCACAAACAATTTAGAAGCTCTATTGTGCTTGTTGTTATTGATTTGATATAATCAACATTACATTGGACCTATCCCTGAATTAATCTGCTTCATTGGCAACAAAAACATCAGCCATTGATACAACCATTTTTAGTCTTTTCTCATAAGTTTTACTTTAGAAAGTTCAGGTTTAAGGAATATTTATTAAAATTTATTTTTAATTTTTTTAAAGCAGTGAACTTATTGAATAAAAATTTTTTTAAAGTTTTCGTAAATTTCAACCAAAAAAGGCTCTCTGTCTGATGTCAGTTTTGATCAAATTCACACTTAGTTTCTATTTATTTGATTAAAAAGCTTCAAAATTTAAAATTTCAATACTAAATACAGAATAAAAACTGAAAAAAATTTGAATTTATAGTTACGTTTATAAAAGTTACAGTTAATTAATGAAAAAGACTTGAAGAGGGCAAGGCCCCAAGACTCAAAGCAGAGGCCTTAGATTGAAATTCTTTTTTAAGAAACAAATACATTTAGAATTGATTACTCCTAAAGGAAACTTGTTTTCGTTTCATGTATTTTTTTTGCTGCTTGTTTATTCAAGTGCCTTCATAAATCCTCTCAGATACATGTCACCAATGAATGCCAAACGTAGAAAGCAGGCCATGACCTAATCTCTGACCTGTGCATACCTTAAGTTTGGTGTGTTGCATAGTTTTATGTGGGCAAGTTCTCAATGCTTTTTTCAATTATCAGCGGTCAAAAGAAAAGATATAAAAGACGTTTTACTGCAAAAATTGTTGAAAAGTAATTTGATTGGTTTTAAAAATTGAAAAAAAAATTGGCTAAAAGGATTATACCTGTCAGCATTTTTATAGATAATTTTCAATATGATGAAATTGATTCAAATGCCATTTGTGGGCGGTATAAGTTATAGTTTTGTAAGTTTATACATTTTTGATTTGAGTAATAGTACTGAGAGCTTCGAAAAATTTTTTAAAATTGGGACTTTTTGCGGCATTATTTTTGAAATCAAACAAATTTGACAAGAAAGTTTCGATTTAAATAAACTTTAAGTAATTTCAAAAAATTATTTTTTTAAATATGAAATGATCTCAAAACCTGCATGTTTCGAATTTTGTTTGAAGAAAAAAAAATCTTTACCATAAGTTCAAAAATTAATTTCTTAACGAATTTATACAAATAAAAGCACCTTCTGTTAACTTTTGAGTAATAAGAGTGCTCAACGGGTCGTGAAACCCCGTTGGTTCTAAGCATCGACTTTTGAGTTGACGGCTGAAAATTTTGAGCTGGTTTTTGAAAAATTTTAACAAATCTTTAAGAAGATTAAGAAAATTTCAACACAAAAATCTAATTTTGAGAAATTTTATTTCTTCAAACAACAATTTGTGAACTATAATTGAAAATTTTGTGAAAATTTATTTAAATCTTAAAAAATTATTTTTAAAAAATACATAAAAATTTGAAATTATTGAAATTTATTAAAAAGTTTACATAAGATGTCTCTATCAAATTGTATTTGACATTTGAAAATGAATCATAAAAGAATTTTGGAACATCTAAGTTCAAATATGCATTTATCAATTTCAACAATAAACTTTTCATGATTGAAACGTCTTTCTCAATAACTCAAAACTTTCAGTCACATTAAAAAACTGAAATCACCAAACCTCAAACGGCGTTGCCCCTTTTGGACTCCCCACAACATGCTATAAAAAGCGCAAGGGTGGATGATCACATTAGACTTGTGATCATATATCGATGACGCTTTGATTCTCCCATAGCGATTATGACGTCGTCAAATAAAATGACCTCGCGCATCGTCATTTATAAATCTGTCTTCCATAGTTGAGTGGAACCTTCTCGAGGCTGCGGAAAACTGCTTCTGTTCTGTATGAGTTCCGGGGCTTAGTTTTTTTTTTTGATTTTTTTGTAATGCTTTTTTAATAAATTTTTTATTGTTATTTTTTTTATTTTATTTCATTTTATTATTAATGAGCCCGTTGTTTTATTTTTCAACTTTGCTCATCGGAGCGTTAAGGACGGCTTTGAAAATTTTAAAAAACTTTTAATTTACTTTTTCTCTTTAAAATTTAAAAAAAATGCTATTTTTACGTATTCTTTTAAGATCAGGTGAATATAATTTCCACTAATCAGAACAATGATTTAAATATGTTTATTCTTCCGTAAAGAGTTCTATATCCCTCTCATTTCATTCAAGTTATTTCTGCCAATTATACGCAAGATAAACTAATCAAAATACTTATTCATGTCACCAGTAAATGCTCTTGTGACAAGTTGCACGCTACAAACAATAAATTTGCACATTTCTAGTTTTTTGAATGCATATTAAAGTGTTAGAACCAAATAAAATCAGAACTGAATTCACTAAGCCCAACCCCGGTAATGGTCGGAAGAATTCTGTTAGTAGAACACAAAATACTCACTTAAAATATCAATGCAAAAGACGAAGTTATAAATGGAAAACATTGTCTTTTTGCTGATTCTAAATCTGTTATGAGCTCAAAATAGAGATGAAATGTGGTTGTGCAAAGTAGATGAATCATTTGATATTTTTCAAAAGGCTTCATTCCGGTTACATAAGGCTTATAAATTTCTTAAGACATCAAAAATAGCTTTAATATTTTGAGGGTTTAGTCTCATATAAAATGCTAGCAAGTTTTGATGACGTAGAATAGCCTAAATTGAGTTTTAACGTCAACAAACACAGGTATTTATTCAAAAACAGACACGAAGCTTTTGTAAGTTTAGCATACTTTATCAAGTGAAGCTAGCGCGTTTAATGTTCATTTGAAATGTTTTTTGTTGTTTTGGCGACTTTTCACCGATTGTATTTTTCAAAAAATTTGCTCAAATGAGAACATAATTTTTTTGAAAGATTCGAGAATATTCGAAACTTTTTAATTAATAAAAAACCAGCTTTAGAAAAAAAGAAGATTATGTTTTTATTTATATCCAATGAAAATAAAACTATTCACCAATCACAGTTGAGTGTTAGATTATGTAATATTCAAGGATAAAATATTAACGAATATCAATTGATAGAGAACATTTGAAGCAATAGATCTATGAATAAAATTGACATTGGTGTAAAAAAATGAAAGTTGCATTTTCCGCTAAATAAATCCCATTTTTTCATGAAAAAATACGACATTTTTGATATTTTCTCGGTCTTTATCGAATCTCAATCACCCACCTATTGACAATTAAGATGTTCAAAAAATCTAGCATCAATAAGTTTTGTAAGAACTCAATAAGAAATGGAATCATAAAGTCTCAAAAACATGTTTTTAGAACTTGATCTGCCAGGCATGTAGTAGCATGCTAAAATGAGGTATAATTAGTTATATCATTTATTAAATTGCGAATAATTTTTTCTGAAAAATATAAGATTTGACAGCTTAATTAATATAAAAAATTGAAAAAGTCAAATATTTATTGAAGCATCTTGTTTTTTTTGTTGTTGTTGTTGTTGTTGTTGTAGGTAGATGATTGATGGTCATGTTCGTATCCACAACGTTGTTGTTTTTTGCTGTCGTTAATGTTGTTATTGTTTTTGTTGTTGTTAATACTAGAGCATCTAGTGATAATAAAGACTACTTTTTTATTCTTCATCAACTGAGATCATTACTTCACAACCAAATAATTTTTATTACATTTGTTCACAGGCTTCCGAGCTCAAACAATGTTGAGTCGTTTTAGAATTAAAAGGTGCAATCCATCAAAAAGTGAATGTAGAAAAAAAGGCTTAGTGGGAAGAATGAGATAAAGTAAACTTTGAGTAAGATATGATTGGAGAAAAGGTTATTGTCCCTTCTTAGTTAAGATGGGGTGAAGTGATCTTCACGGTTTGGTATAGCTTCTATTGCCTTAATGCATCGGTTAAAAAAAAACACACAAGATGATATTGCGTTGTAACTCCAAACCTACGAATCGTTTTGATAGCTTTTTTAACCGGCATTTTGATCAGTTCATGAGGGTTAAACTCAGCAAAAAACTGAAAATACTAGGATTTCATTTAGATGGTGGTTAAATAAGTTGTGAATCATAAAAACACGATAATATTTGAATTTTTTATTTTGAAGAAGCTTTTCTATATGTTCTATATCATTCTCAGGTTACCTGATGCTTTGTCAAAAATATAAATTCAAAAATTTTCGTGTTTTAAGATTCACAATTTTGAGGCTAATTATTCACATCATCATGTCGACCGCAGTCGAACTTTTATGACTTTGTTCTTCCAATACTTCCTACCATTCATAGCTGTTTCTAAATCTTCTTTATCAAGATTAGTATCATCAGTTAGTTGGTTGATAAAATTTCGAGGTGATCTTCCTTTAGTCATTACCATTGTTTCCCAGGTGCCGGTGCTGCAAGGTTGACAGAAATACTTAGTTCTGCTAACTTTTTGGTTGAAGAGTGGGTCTCTGATGTCAAAATAAGCTATAAATTTTGCTATTATTCGTGGTTTTGAGTGATATTTTTGGATATTGAGTTTGAGCAGTTGGAAGTCTTTAGGTATAAAGAGTCTGGAGTTTGTGTAGACATTGGAATGATAAGGAAGGTGTTGCAATTTGAAACGAAGCGTACAATATCATTTGAGTTTTTGGTAATTTTTTGATGAGGAAACAAGACGAAAAAATAAAGAAGTTAAAATATTCGAGTCTATAGCTGATAAGGGAAAAGCAAAAGCTCATATTTTTAAAAGATGTTGGTTAGTAGAGATGTATCGGTGAATGTAAGGGTAAGAAAAATTTCCTGTAAACACCGACTGAGAGGAAGGATAGAAAAAGTTTTTTATTTTTTCAAAACAATGTTTAAAATGAAAATTCATATTGAAAATTGTTCTTCATTATGCAATCGCATTATATGCGTGGGATTATTGTTTAGGAATGTCAAAGAGGGCTGAAAAATGAAACAAAACCACTAGACTTTTTTGACCCTTAGTCTGAGCCTTTGTTGATGGAACAGTTTAATGGTGAATGATCTTTTTGCATAAGTAGATATAGTGGGGTTTGTTGGAAAAATGAGATTTAAAAGAAAAACGATTTTTATAACAGTTCTTGAACTCTGTTGCTAGAATAGTTTAGCAGGTTAGTTTAGGTTTGTTTATGTTGCATGTCTTTAAGAGGTATACAAAGATGGTTTTTCAAGTGAAAAAGTATATAAATAAAATTTAAAAACTTCTCGAAGGTTTGTACATTATCAATGGGCTTTCTAATAGAAACTGGAGATTAAAACAATAATTGGACAAATGAAAATTTTTTGTTGTCTTCTAATTAAAATAATCTTTCTGGACATTGTGTAATTGGATGCATTCCTACTCATCAATATTAATAATTTTCTTTAAGTAAATACAACAAAATATTTGAACACAATAGGTATATTCATAAAGTTATTTTGAAAATTTTATTTTCTGAACTCTTCGATGAAGATCAATAGCCTGAATCTAAAAGTAAGGACAACAAACACAAGGTGTTTATTAAATGGCACGAAGCTTTTCGTAAGGCTAGCTTACATTATCACTTGATTTTAATAAATACTTTGTGTTTGCTGTTCGAACTCTTGAATGTTTATCAAATAACCGGACATATAATATATATTTAAATATTCTTTAGATATTTTTCATATTTTTTATCTCTATAGTTGCTTTATTTGTGTTATATTACTATTAATTTAAAAAATATATATATATATTCTCATTATTATATGTTTCTTTTTATTCTGTTATTTATAATTTACACATATTGCTCTATTATTGCAATGATGTCACGGCTTTCAACTGACGCCATTAGTGTTCTCAGGTGGGATGATCGTGAATCCGCCTTCCATTATCCAACCTAATCTATACACATAAAATTTAATTTTTTTAACTTATCTTTTTTAACAAAACTTTGATTTTTTCTGCATTGGTTTACAAATTTTATGAGTTTTTTTATTTTTCAAAAAAAACCTGCAGATATCTTCAAAGGATTCAACAACTGTACTGTATTCAATATAAATCTAATGGCAAGCAAATAAAGTATAAAATTTATTTACCGAACAACACATCCCTTTTTCTTATGAAGATTTATCGCCCAGTGAAAGGGTGCGGCTTGTTTTAATTTCCTACCAATATTCACCACAATATTCATGTAAAAGTAATTAGGAAACATTTAAAAAGGCATTGAGAAAAATTAATGATTTTTTTACATTTGAAAATGTTGACTTTAATCTTTTATGGTATGGATGAAATCGTAAAAGAAGATACAAGTGATCATTGTGGATTTGAAAAAATTATTTTCTGAACTTTTGTTGAAAACTTTGGAAATTTAAATTTAATCGAAACTGCATTAAAAATAATAAAATTTTATTTTTTTTGAATTTCATTATATTTTGTGAGTTATTTTAAACCTGATAAAAATTTTTATTTTTTTTATAATTTCTTTTTCTCACTTGGAAGATGATATCAACATCCTTCCTCACATTGGCCCAACTAAACGTAATTACTTTCTCAATAAAATACCGTCTTTTTATTCTAGTCTTTTCAGTGCGTAGCAATCTTAAAGTCAAATCTTATTATAATGCTTACTTACCAAGAATCACGCGTCAATTTGGGCTCGTAATGACAGTTTTCAGCCCTAATTAGATGTCGCGTAAAAAAATCAGTATAATTTTGAATATTTCACTAATTAAAAGTGACGCTTAGCTACTTTTTAACAGTTTAATGTATTAGTCGAATGATTTATAATGATGCATTTTAAAAGAAGCATTAGTTCTAATTAACTTTAATAAACAATTTATTATGGCCGGTTTATGTAGCTTGAGTAGCCAGACGAAATTTTAACATTCAATAGTCTTCAAAGATTTAAGAAATCATTCAAAGTTATTTTCAAAATATAAAGTTAAAATTCGGAAAAATATTTATTTAACACGAACAAAACTTTGGGATATTACAACAAAATCGAAGCATCCTCTACTTTCCTTCCTTTTTCTTATCTGTTAAAGTTAATGACCAAAGTATCATTTAGTTTAATAATTTCTTGCATATATAGTCATTAATTTTTTCATAGAACAATTTATTTTATATATTTTCTATAAAAACTGTCTATATTCTGTAAAAGCCTTTAAATAACATATCTTCGGCATTGGAAATCAATTGGTACACGAGGTATGAAATTGGACCTACTATTCTTAAAAATTATATAGCTATATGGGAATGAAAAGTTTATATTCCATTTAAATTGGAGTGTTTTGAATTGAACTCGCATAAGCTTGAAGACACCCATGCAGCAAAGAAATGATAAATTATATCCAGCTGTTTATAAAAGAACAGTGCATGGTGTTTGGAGCCGCAATAAATGAAGAAACACCGTACTAGACGCAAAAACAAAGGTTTATATAGTAAGGTCAACAAACACAAAATATTTATTAAAATGAAGACACGAAGCTTTTCGTAAGACTAGCTTACATTATCACTTGATAATATAAGATAGCCTTACGAAAAGCTTGTCTTCATTTTAATAAATACTTTGTGTTTGTTTACTTTACTATTCGATTCAGGCTATTAAACTTCATCAAAAGTTTATATATTAATCAATCATTTCGTAAGCATAACTGCCATGTACTTGATAATGTTAGTTCTCTTACGAAAAGCTTCGTTGTTGAATAGAGTTTTGACTTTGTGTTTAGTGCATTTATTATTGGCTAATTGATATCTACAAAGAAACAGTGTTTCAAACTTTGTTCTAAATGTACGAAGCTTTTCGTAAATGGAACTTACATTATCGGGTAGGTCTTAATAATGCAAGTTCACCTTAGATTCGAAATAAAATTCAAAACAGCGTTCCCTCTTTTAACGAACGACATTTTTATTGGTGAGCACAACAAACGGGTCTAAACAATTATATTCACCATATGAAAGACTGCTTTCTATTCTGTATTGAAACAAAGCTGTTCAAAACTTGAAAGTTTTGAAGAGTTTATTGCTTTAATACAGAATTTTTTGGAGTGTTCCATTTAATGTTTATTAGAAAAAATTTGCAAAGCCTTTCATAAAACGTGCAAAGCTTTTGTAAGATGTGGAAAGTCTTTTGCTATAGACTAGTACAAGTTCATTAAATCAGCCCAATAAATTCTAATTTAAGTTCACAAAAACACTTGAAACAAAAGAAGCACACAAGCTTGAATAAAAAGCAAAGTTCATCTATGAAATCAAATACACTGGGCTCCACTTTCTTCAATTAACTATAACAAAAAGTGGACATTACAAACTTCTGTTCTTCCTCCTTCTGTAGACCCTCTGTGACTCGTCATGCTCCATGTAGCCAGGGGTGCCAGGCAAGCCCCGTTCTCCTTGCATTCCTATAGGGCCTCTGTCCCCTGTGTTTCATTACGTCACGTGCTTGTTCAATTGTATGATAATTATCTTGAACAATAAGAGGGGAGTTTTATTGCTTTATGTTTTTCTAGTTTGAAAATAAAATTTTGAGTTACAAATTTTAAATCATTAAACGTTCACAATCAGTAAAAATAAATAAATCATCTAGTTTCAAAAACCACACACACTATACAATTCGCACTCACAAAAAAAAACAAAATACCACCGAAACGTCAATAAAACGTCAATTCAACAATGCTACGCACCAGGGATTCCTTGCGGACCAGGTGGGCCAGGTCTGCCAGGTCTTCCTACTCCTGGAGGTCCTGGTGGTCCCCTCAAGTCCTGCACCAGGTCATCCAACCTGGCTGTAATGGCAGTTTCATTGGTTATTCGAAGGTTTGTAGAGCTTAGTTGATTGGGATATATTGGGTTGAATATCAGTGTAATAGATTTTGCATGTTTCATGTTATCATTGGGAGAATGATGTTGACGAAGATGATATTGAGGATGGTCATGGTAGTAATGATGATGAGAATATTAATTTTTATCATTATATTTTTAGTTTATTCAAATGAACCTGGTTTTAAAAACATAATTTTCCAGGAAGTTTCGTTTAAATTAAATCTTAACAGTGTTACTTAAAACTGAATAATATTATTAGATTTTAGTGCGATGCCGTCAAAACATCACTATAAAACTAACGTGGGTTTGAACTCAAATACAAACATCGCTTAATATTATTCAAAAAAAATTTTCAAGTCTATCACAAAAAAAAAAAATTTTTTTGCTGAGTTGATTTCTAGCTGTGAATTTTTTTTCAACGTTATTGTTATGAATATTTGTATTGCAAGCATCGTAACAAAGCCAACCATTGACGCTATTGTCTTAGTTTAAGTTGGCAATTTTATTTTCGTATTTTTATATAAATAAAGTTTTAGATTAATATCTAAAACCATTAAAACCTTAAATTGATGCTCAAGTTTTGTGAATAAAACAATTTTGGGTTTTTTTCAGGTTAAAAATTGTTTTTATGTTGCCGATAATCTTGAAAAGTCTTTAAAAAACTTCAATGAAGATTTTTTCATTTTATTTTTTAAATATGGATCTGTTTTTATATTTAAATTTTATTTTGTTATATTCAACTTGAAATATTTCAAAGTCAGTACAAAAATGCCACAAACATTAACTCTATTTAAATATTTAAACTGCATCAGTCAACTTAATCCACCAAATAGCAGAACTCATTAATGAAACATTCAATGCTCTAAATTGATTTATAAATTCTCCATTTTTTGGACAGAAACGGAATCTCACACGTTATTTTGCGTCGTATGAAATCCAATAATTTTAAAACACTTGATTCAATATGATGATCAGTAATCAATGAAAATTTTAATATTGTGAATATTTCTATAACGACTTTACAGTTATGGGAACAGTCGTTATAAAATGAGATTTTATCGAAGAAATTCATGGTTGTCGAGACTAAACTGCTGTTGTTTGTAAATTGATTGTTTTATATGAGAATAAGAAAGATTATTACCAGTTTTTCCCACATTTTTTACATTTCCAAACTGCAGAAATACTAAAAAATTTAAACAATTATAGTTAATAAAGGCTGAAATCTGAGATGTTTGCGGAAAATTCATTGTAGTGGCAAAATCACTCATGGACAAGTTTAAAGATTGGAAGAATGTTTGGATGTTTTTTCCATCAATTCATTTTTTTAAATGAGCTTCAGTATGTATTTTTTTCTGAAAACCATTAAAGTTTTCATTATACTTTTGAAAATTTTTCTTTGGAATAATTTTCAAAGTATAAAAGCTATAGCTTTTTCAGCAAAAGAGCATTTTGAAATGCATTAAAATTGGAACGTATTTTTTAAAATCATGGTTTGCAGTCATAACTGATTCAGAAAAACCATAAAGCATCTTTTTTGGCTCATCGGGAAATTTAATTCATTTTATCACAAAATCTTTAACTGATTTTTATTGCATTTTCTCCAAAATTGAATTACAAAACTAGAAACATATACTGAATGAATGGCTCAAAGGTGCTCAAAGAGCTAAGAAGTTGAATACATTTATATTGACACAATGGATCCCGTTATTTATAAGTTTTAATGTCACCTTCTAAGACTTTGTAGCAGAGGTCACTGAGTTCAGACACCGATACACTACGTCCCTGAAAGTTAAAATGGCTTCATCCAGTTCCAAATTCATTTATGTTTCACTATTAGTTCCAATTGTCGTCTAATTAAAGTCATGTGAAAAAAGCTTTATATGGTTCTATAGTTATATCTATATAAAATAATATTTATCAATAGAAACCTTTGAAAAGAATTTTTATAACATCATAAAAACATAAAAAACTGATTTATACTGCAAATTATTTGAATAACTGATTTATAATATATAAAAAAATATTCATTCCAAAATAATTTAATTCAAATATAAGCGATCTTCAAATGTTTGAAGTAACATATCACCGGTATTCCAGGATCTCCTGGCATTCCAGGACTCCCTCGTCGACCTTCTAACCCATCGTTGCCTGGCGAGCCTTGAGGACCTGGAGGACCTGGCAAACCTGACCTTCCTGGAGGTCCCGTCGCCCCTATTGCTCCTCTTGCACCAGCCTGGTGAAAAAGGGAGTAATGGTACGACAAGTTTTTGGAGGGTTTTATTGAAAAAAAAAATATATATCAGATTGAAATTTGAGAAATCTTCATGCGAAGTTGAAGATTACTTGTCCTGGAGGACCTGGAGAACCTGGCAATGCAGACAACCCCTGGCAAAAAGAATTGAAGCATTAAATTTTGAGAAACAATAAAATTAATGATGTCTTCAGTTAGATTTGTAATGCTTGAAACTGACGGGCTGTCCAGGTGAGCCTGCCGGTCCAGGAGGCCCAGGCTTGCCTTTCAAAATGTCCGAGATTTTTTCTATTGGTTGTGTCGAGTTTTCATCTCCTTCATTCACATTTTTCTGCATCATATATTTCAAAATAGCTTATGCGAATATATGAATTTCAAATCAGACTCACAAAAAGCTGAGATAGTTCAAAGTTTGCCTGTAAATTGTTTAAGGATATTAACTATGAGATACAAAGTGGTGCGCAAAAAAACTTCACAACAGAAGTTCCTGGAGGCCCTGGTAGTCCCGGAGCCCCAGGCATTCCTGATTTTCCAGGGTGGCCTGTCATTCCCTGTGCGTTTAATACGTATATATTATCAATATAGTTGATGTTTCTTGAAAAAATGCGTTGCGAAATGAAAGATAAAGCCTAAAAATTAATTTCAATTACCATTTGACCCGGTGATCCCGGAGAGCCAGTGTTACCTTTTTCCCCCATGATTCCTATGGGACCTATCAGACCTGGGTCTCCTTGTCTTCCAGGAGGTCCTTGGTCTCCCTTGTCAGTTAGATGAATAGTTAATATGTTGTCTTGACAACATTGTATTGAATTTAAATGAGAAAATGGAAAAATTGTGGCAAAAAAAAAGTGGTTTTGGCTGCTTTTTTTGTTTGAAATATAATTCATAGAATGTTATTGCTAGCAATCGTGCCTAAATGCTCACTCTATCGCCTTTCTCGCCAGGTCTCCCGTTTGAGCCATCTTTACCTGCAGGACCCTTTGAAAAAAATATAATTATTAGTGATTTCGGTAAATTATAACGTAGCTACAAACTTCTTCTCCATTCATTCCTGGTTCTCCTTCTGGTCCCTGTAAGCAACAATTATGCAATTACTTAATGTTTGAAATTAAAATATATTTTTCATTACATAGTTTGACATTAAAAGAATTCATGCGTTTTTCAATGAATATCAATCTAATTCATAAATTAGAACAAAAAAAACAATTTTATGGAAAAATCGATGTTTGTCACAATTTTCTTTAGCATTCTATAAAACACCAATGTTCAAAATCACTGGCCCTAGGTCCAGGAGCTCCAGGTCTGCCAGGAATTCCATCGGCTCCTGGGTACCCTGTGTTTCCTTTCAAGCCTTTCATCAAGCTTTTCAACTCCTTTGATACATTTCATTACATCATTAAGGTTTTATCATTTTATTTTTTGATCAAATAACGCACCGACTCAGATAGACTATCTTTGCCCCCAAAGCCTTCTCCGGGAGGTCCCTTGGAAAAAAAAAATCATGTTCTGAAGAGGAATTTTAAAGGAATCAAAAATAATGTTTATTATAGTTTCACTCACTGGATCGCCTGTGTTTCCTTTAGATCCTCTAGGCCCCCTCAAACCCATCTTGTAGGTTTCAAGTTGAATTATTCAAAAATATGAAAATTAACAAGTTTAAAAACAAATATGGCATACAATTCCATCTGGACCGGGAAGTCCCTGCTCTCCCTGGAGTGATTGATGTGTTAATACAATGTTACTAACACAACTAAATGAATGTTATATTGTTTGAAAACTATCGTCGTAGATGCTGAGAACGTTGCCTAGACAAGAACCCAAACCAGATGAATATAAACTATTTAAACGCATTTTTCTTCATAATCTGTGCAATAAAAGATGAAGAATAGTTCAAAATGGTAATTTATATCGAGTCTGAGCAAAATATTGATCAAACAAAGATTTGTTTTGAAACATAAAAATATTTTTCCCAATTTGTATGTTTTTTTTTAATTTATAGTGCGTATCTAACTTAAACTGGGTATTTAATTTATTGTGGATATTTAGTTTATATAGAATATTGAAATCCTTATAAGAATACTTTGGTTCCTTTTTCACCATCTCTCCCATTCAGCCCATTGTTGCCTCGTATGCCCTTGGAGTTAGTGGTGAATAGTCTTACAAAAAAACCAATTTTTGCTCAAATAAAAGAAAACAACTTAAAAATATTTTTTTACTAGCCGACTATCACATGTTTCATAAAACTTTGAATGAAAACAACTAAAAATAAGTCATTTATCAGATCTTTACCTCTATATAAAGCAAATTGGCTTCTATATATTTTTTTAAACACTACTGCAGGACAAAATAAGAACATACAGGAGGTCCGATTGGACCAGGGGGACACGACACTGAACACTGGCCTTCGGGAGCCACTTCTTGCTAGTGAGCATCAGGTTTTTGTGAGGGTTGATGAATAAAGGTTAAGTCTATCAGAACATAATTGTTACTTTTTTATAATGCTTCTTAGCTTTCGGCAAGTCTAGTTTACTTTCTCTAGTTTATAA
This sequence comes from Pterobdella sp. o SKG-2022, assembly GCA_964035795.1. Lineage (NCBI taxonomy): Eukaryota > Metazoa > Annelida > Clitellata > Hirudinida > Piscicolidae > Pterobdella > Pterobdella occidentalis. The sequence continues at coordinate 26,684,851 of OZ038321.1, forward strand.
TATATGCTTACTATTATATATAATCTTGATTATTTTATAGTTAAATAATTTGATTGAGAAGCATGCCTTACATGGAGATTTTCAGCTGGAACTTCAGGCAGTGGAGTGGGAGTTGGGCTTTTTTGCTTTTTTTATAAATTTTTTATATGATAGAATAAAGAAATTATTCACAAAATTTTTATCATAAATCATTTGACAACAAATTATTATTGAAGATAAAATAAATTGGCTCAAAACGTAATAATTAATGCAAGTGCTCAACGATTTTTTAACTTCGGTTACCTGCAGGTGATTTATGTCGGAAAACTTTGTTTATTAGTTAATAATTAGTTAATGACCAAAATTAGTTTTTCTTATTAGATTTATTTATACTTATGAATCATATATGAAAAAATTATTTCAAAAGTATTCCTATAATAAAATATAGATAATATAAAGACTTGAAGCGCAACCTTGCTTCTAACAATGGTGGCACCACTGCCTGTGCACCCATCCCTGGTGAGATCTGGGTCACAGTGCAACATTATCGACTGGATGTCTACCTAGTGACATATATTAAAGTTTATCAAAAAAAAACACAATTTTAAACATTCAAAAAGTTTTTGTTGTAATATTATTCGAAGAAAAAAACTGAAAAAAAGTGATAGCTTACTTAAAAAGAACATCACAAAATAAGAAACTGAATCGTTTAAGATGGGGAAACTCACTGGTAAGGTGCGTTCAGAGTTGACATATCCCACTCGGAAGTACGTGTCTTCGAAATTCAGATTTTTTGGTGCAAAATAAGATGTAGATTGCTTTTTACAGTCGATAAAAACTTCGATTTGCTCATCGTAGATGGCGATCTGAAGTCTGTGCCAGGATTTGTCGAAGAGCTGTGAACGTTCAATGTCGTAATTTAAGTTAATTTTTTAATTTAGTTTAGGAGTATTTATTTTAGTTCAGTTAAGTTTTTATAATATTTAATTTTTTAAAGTCAAAAATAAATTTGTATTTCAATTTTTTGAATAATAATAAAAATATTGGACGAATTGAGATCTGAGTTTTAATTAATAGCTAGCCATTAATCTTCTGCATATTTAATATTTCATCATTCATAAACACTGTTTCACATGATAAGCTTCAACTTAACACTTTTTAATTTGAACCAGAATTCAGTCGTCACAATAAAATATCTTAGGAAACATCATCTTTGAATATATACACATTTACCACTTCTTTACCAAAAAGCTAACTTCAATGGTGGAGAAACTATAGATTTTATATTTCGATATAGATTTTCGAAACAATATAACCAATGTGGCAAAAAGACAATTACCAGGTTGTAAGTTATAATATAGAACAAAGACTGAAACTCATGTGGAAATGCAGTTTAAAAACTTGAATAATAAAAATTCAAAATTAACTGAATTTACATGATTCGAAAAATATAATATATAAAATAATTAGAAATACTCTAAAAAAATCATCAAAAGAAGAAATTATTGTGACTAATACTTATGAAATAGATATGAGGTTTAAAATATTTAGTTCTTTTTTACCAAACTGGTGTAATCCGATTAACAAATATAATATACTCCTTAATAACTAAAAATTTCGTCTGTTTAAATTTCATATGTTCCTTATCTTGATTTCGTGCGTACTTTGAGCTTTCTCAAAGAATGTATTATTTCAATTATAAACCCTCAGAATATCTTATATATGGTTTTGTTTTTGATTTATTTGTTTGATAAATTTCAAAGTAGAAACAGTTTAAGTAGTTGACAGCTTTTTGAAATTTTAAGCAATAAAATAAAATAAAAAATATTTCTAAATTAAAAAATAACTTTTTTTTAAGAAAATTTTCATGAAATTCTTACTAAGAATAGAAATTATATAACTTTTTATTATAGTCAAAGCTTTAAAACCTGAACGGTTCCGATAATTAAATATAATTAAAAAGCTTTACATAATGGTTATTTTATATTCAACTTCTCTTCACCTTCATGCATTGCTGAGTCTTACAACACTAAAAAATTTATCAAAAAAGGCCACAGCTTTTTGTTACAAGTGTAGCATTTCAAGCATTTATTTTATTTTCTGTATGTTATTGTTAGAACCAGTTTATAAAAAATTTTAATTCTAGATAACTTCTTGACCTATAACATAAGAAAATTAAATGAGAAAAACTGAAAATATAATAAATCTATAACCTAACTTTTTGAATATATATTAACACATTGATAATAATTCATGTAAGTTATCAATAACAGTTGAAGAGGTAGACTATGGAAAACTATACGTTGTAAGTTATAGATTATGACAAGGTTTTGTTGAAAATTTTAGGTCAATAAAAATTTTCTTTACGTGTTCTTATAAATCTTCATAGTTTGAATTTTTACTGTTTAAATTCAAGTTTACAAAAGAACATACGATGTCTCTAAAAAAATTGCAAAAGTTTATAAAAGTCGATTCATTTAGATAAATGACTTCTTAGTGAATAGGAAACATGATATTTTATACAAAACTCATAAGCCATTGTTTTTCAGGAATGTTCTAGCATCCATGATGAACTAAGATGAAAAGTATTAAACCCATGCTTGAAACTTATAATGCTTAATAAACAATTAAGCACTTCATGAGTCACATTAAAGAGGTTAGCCTATATCTGCGTCTTAAGTATATTTGCGTACAGCTTATCGACAATCTTCCAAAATTGGCTCTTATATACAAATAATAAACTGTTTCACTAAATATATATATATATAGAAAAAAATGTATGATAGGTATTTAAAGATACATGTATTAGTTTGATGAGTATAGTAAACTTACACTATGGGCATCTTGCATATCAGCAAAGCGGAAAACACTCTTTTCATCCGAGGTATATGTCTCTATAGAAACTGTTTCTCTGGGTCCATCCAACACAATGCTAAAGTGACTGATTTCTTCATCAATATTATCAAAGCCATCAAGCCTTATCAATTCAAACTGTTGGTTTGCTGTTTTGCCTGAGAGTCGGAAGATTATGGTCAAGAGGAAGTCCTCAGGCATGGGGATTGGAAAGAGGTCCCTGTTTTTATAGGTGAATCGTTGGGCTTTATTAGTTTCAGTGCTATTTCGGTTTAAGGCGCTTTCAATTTCAGCCGACTGTAATGCTCAATAAATATCGAACTTGGTGTCGTTCAATGGAGATTTGTCTATGAGTTTGACTTAACAAGTAAGTCTTGAAGCAAAACTTAAATATTAATTTAACATGATGGTTTTTCACTAGCCACAATAAAATAAGTATATTTAAAAACACTAATAGTTTTTATTAAGATACAAAGCTTTTCGTTAACAAGTATACCTAAAAATATTACTTAGTTAACGAAAAGCTTTGTATCTTAATGAAATTCATTTGTGTTTTTAATTATACTCATTTTACATGAATATAAATACAACAATAAATTATGACGTTCAAATTTATATATAAAATACCAACAAATAACTGAGTAATTAATAAGAAAAAACTCAACGAACGATTGAAATTAACCAACTCTGCAGGCGTTTCAAAAATATTGTCTTTTAGGAAATGGTAGGCCTTGTTTTTACCATTGTTTCCATTGATCACTGTCACCTCGTTTGTGTTACTCTCGATATCAAGTCTTTCTAGAATGTTGATGGCTGTTCCGACGATTTCAATGTAACATTTAATTTTGAATCAAATCTATATAATTTTTATATAAATTTAAAATAATTTTGGAATAATGAAATTTTTTATCAAAAAGTATTAAAATGGATAAAAAACTGGATCTTACATAGAGCTTTGTTATCACACGAAACTTTTCCATTACTGTCGACAACCTCAAAACCTGTACAGATATATTATTTGTCGGTTAACAAAGCTTATATAATGATTAATAAAAATATTTCCGTTGTTCTATTAAAAAAATTAATTATATGTTTGTTTAATAACTTGTATGCTAATTCTGCAAAGCCTTACCAAGGATTAGCACGATAACCACTGGCAAAAAACTTGGCAATATTTCAAAAACTGTATAAATTAATCAAAAAATCATATTTTAAAATAATTTTAAACATTTTATATAACAATTTTAATGAAATAAACGTGGAAAGATCGTTGAAAAAGTTAAAAAGCTAACTCATTATTGTACATAGTCGTTTATTTGAGAATCACGCTTGTTTTATCACAAACACATGTTCTCCGTCAACAAATGACTTTTTTGAAACTAAGTTTTCACAAAAATATTTTTTTGTTTCAAAATTTTAGTTTTCACGTGATGAAAATTTACTGATCATATTTTGAACTTAATATGCAAAACATCTTGGATGAAAAATATGAGCTCCAATAGTCATTCGAAAGATAATATTCTTATACCATCAAAATATGAGGATAAGAATCATATAGCAACGGAAATAAGCTGACAAGATTTAAAGAAAAAAAGATTTTTTTAAATATTTAAGAAAACAAAAATTCATTTTATTGCAACTTTACCCTAGCTTTATGCTTTTCTGTTTTTCGACTTTAGTCTATTTAGTTACTTGTCCACTTGAAGTGGTGACTTGTGAAACCTATGAATTGCTTAATAAACCAAAAGTTTAAAACCAGCTAATAATCGACTTACCTAGTATCTTCAGAGCTTACTATTATTGTGTGAAACATGAATGTGCATATAAAACTTGGATATGCCCGTGAGCCTACTTGTGAGGAGTGACCGTGCACCTATGGATACTATATATATACAGGAGTGTTCGACTTTTCCAAGTGGATATAGATGTGGAGTGGGAGTTCACGCTTGCTATAAAAAACAAAGTGTGTCTTTAGCTGACCAATAGGATTGAAGCAGATTTGAACCAGATTTTTTAATATGCTATTTCTCGGCTAAAAAAGCATCGTTTTGGTTTGGTTTTGCTATTTTTTATTAATGTTTTTGAAATAAATGATACCATTTAAATGCTTTTTAAGCAAGAAAAATAGCAACTTAAAAAAATCGTGTCTTTGTCTGCTTCAATCCTATTGGTCAGGGCAAAACACACTTTGTTCTCTATTGCGAACGTAAAGTTGTAGTAAATTTCTTAGTTATAATCGTAGTTATAGTTAAGGGTTTTTTTCTAATTTATATTTCTCATTTTTTATTTTAACCTTTTTTCAGCAAGGAATTTGTTTTTAACGCAAATTGTTTATGGCACCTTTTACTTTCTAGTATTATTACGAAGGCTTGCTTTTATTTGAAATAAAATTGCCAAATAATTATAGTTTTTGATGTATTTCGATTTTGAATAAACACAACCAAAATAAGTTTCAAAATGAGTTTCGAAGGTTGAGGTTGTCTTTGGAACCTCCATGGCTTCTATGAAATGTTTTGGCATCACACTCGGGCATACAAACCTTTTCAATTGTTTTAATGACACTTTTTTCACTACTAAAAAAATATATTATTGAATAGCGTAATATTAATCAAAAGAAAAAAACTTCACTTGACAAGTAGAATGAAAACTGCCATAGTCCACTTCATGAACACCATTCTTGTTAATACGACGAGTCAAGGGGGCTGGTTTATGTCCCCATATGATTTCATCTGACGTGTATGAAGTTCTGAACTGAGTCGTCATCCCTGTAGATTCAATGGTTCCTTCGACAAAGATGAATAGTTCAAAATTAGTGGTTTCTAATTTCTTTTTCGACAGCTCCCAAAAAGGACTTTCAGGATCAATAACGTGGACTACAGTACAAGGCCATAAGAAAAACAAAAAAGTTTCTTTTTTATCGATTAGTGATTGGAGTTCTAATGAGTTGTAACTGAGAGAATCAAAATCATTCCCATTTTCATTCTGAAAGTTTTTCAACACGTTTAAGGTCTTATAAAACTTCCTCACTCACACCTACCTCTGATTTGTGAATCAGCAGAGCTCTTACTGAAGTATTTATAATGTGGCATTTTCGCATGTCTGCCATACGAAACATCAACATATATTGGTTATTTTGCACACAAAACACAGCTTTTTTACTGAAAAGAAGCGTATGATATCGGCTTTTGGGCCTGGATATTTTCGTATAGATGATGCCTGTGATGAAGCACTGGATGAAGACTCCTGTGCACGTTTGCACCATCAGAAGAAACAACGCAGAGGTGCATCTTCAAAAATTTATAAAGATATCATGATGTTATTATAACATGTTGAAAACTTTTTTTCCACAAAGCCTCACCCAGGTTGAATGACCCTATGGCCGTACCCGATGGTGCTCTGTGTCTCAATGCTGAAGAGCAGAGCCGACCAAAAGTCAGTGACGTTGTCCACGCATCCTTCTCATCCATTCAGTTGATGTTGGGAAGTTTTTTGACATTTAAATAAATTGAAGGATTAAAGGTGTTAAAATTGAGTTTTAGTAACTTGTTCTTTCAAGGTTTTCAAAGTTAAAATATCCTAAAAAAACTTACTGAACATTTTGCTTAAAAATTCACTTGAAACTTCGCATTGAAAAACTAAAAATTATTCTCGCTTCAAAATTAATGATTCATTTCAGTTTAAAAATATTTTTTTTAAAGATTCTATTGATAACTAACCTTGGTTCAAAATAAGAAACCACAACAGAGCAAAAAACAGCCATGAAACAAGAAAAACCAAAACAAACATCAACGCATGCCAACGCCAAGCCATCTCCACCAGTGTGGTGAACAAATCCGCTAAGTACTTTCGTCTCCGCTTGTACACGTGGCAGCTTTTAATGTTGCTTTGTCCATTTTTTTCCATGAACCGGTCATTTTTATGTTTGTTTTTTGGTGGTTTTGTTTTATCGCTAGATGTGTTTGTATTGTTTTCGAAATCTATTAAAGTTTCACTCTTTTGCACATTTGTTCCTCGTTCAATGTACTTTTGGCAGTTTGAAGCATGGGTTAGATCAAAGAAGTATTTACCAGCAGAACAAGTGGTGTTTTTATGAGTTACTTCACTGCTGTCAAAGCTAAATTTATTCAGCCTTTTTTCGATAACTTCATTTTTAAATTTCTTCTCAGTCCCACTATTTTCAAAAGGATTACTTGCAAAACCACTGAAATGCACATCTTCTACCCTTGATTGCTTTTCTTGCATTGTGATATTCACTAAGGCTTTGCAATTACGAAAGACATAAATGAATGAAGTGATCAATTTGAATGAAATTTTTTAAATAATAAATCAATTTTGAGTGAAGTTTGAGATAGGCCAAAACACGCTGATTGTCTTGGTGATAATCACCACACTTTTGATGATTAAGTAGCCATTGTGAAGATTGTAACATTTTGAAGGGTAATTTATCAGAAGTATTCACTTTTTAACACCAAAAACTTTTTTTTTCGATAATTCAGTTTATGTGTACTTTAGAAAAGTTTCCAAAGTTTTTTTGAAGTTCTTTCTACAAAATCAAATTGTTGATATTGTAGAAATATTTTCACTTTGGAGTTAAAATCGAAAAATTATTGGGAAAAACACAAAATGTTTCTAAAACATTAAAAATTAATAAATTCGCTTTTTCTTCAAGAAATAGTTGCTTATGAAATCAGATTGAGCCATTAACGTCGAAAAACGTTTTGCCAATAAATCTCATTTTTTTTACATTAACTTTTTTGTGTTCCATAAGTGTTTCAAAAACCACCAAAATCTTTCCACTTTTCTCGAATCCCATTTCAGCTTTCACCATGTCTTTGATGGCTGTTTTAAAACATTCGTTGGGATACAATATAGAAAAAACTGAATTAGCTTATATATTCCAAACCTAAAATGTTTGACTTTGATAGCAAACTGTGAAACACATAGTAAAAATCTTCAAAAAGTGAAGTTTTTTGATTTATACTTCTATAAGCTTACAAGCACAGACAACTATCACTCTACAAAAACAACGGCTACCGTCACTTTCTGGATCTCATCCGAACTTTCTAAAAAGAAATGTTTTGGCTGGAAAGATCCACACCTTCTATGTATTTTTCGTAAATCTCTATAAAACATGATATTAAAATAATGATCCGATCTTTACTTCATTTATTCCTTAATGGAACAAGAGTTTGAGGACCACTTTTGTAGAGTTGGAAGCAACCATAACAGACTTGCTACTTCTCCACTCAACACCAGTGATGGTTCTGCTAAAAACTTCTTGTAGGTACCCTCGTTCATTTCTTATAACAAATAATTTGAATAAAAAATGGTGCGTTTTCATTTTCGAAGTTCTTGTTGCACCGATTTTCCACTCGAATCGTTCTCTAAGAAGAAGTTTATTGGAGAAAAAACTTTAAATTAAGCACAACATGATGCCCTGGTTTAAGATTCAGTTTTTCAACCATTTCAAGCATTATGTTCAAATCATAGACAAAATTTTCATCACGAATTCTGGCGTGGCTTCTACAATATGGTTCAACGTGCAACAAATATCTTGTGAACATTCAACCCACAACTTGTAACCTAGCCTTATGGCATATTTTTAATAAATTGTTCGCCATTGTGTTGACCGTGATATGACCCCCTCACCAATGCTGCACTTTTGCTACACTTCGTTTTGTATGCACGCTTTTTGTGCTCAAAAGAAGACTTTGTAGAGCATTTCAACATCTTTTTCCTTTTTTGGCAAACTACAAGAGGCGCATAATCTGCTCAAACGTGTTTCATGGTTTTGGTGGACAATGTGCTATCTAATCTTTTTGTGCAAACGCTTTTAATAAAGTTTAAAGTATCTTAAATGAAGCAAAACAGCTAAAAAAATCAAATATTTTTGGAAGAAATGCATTTCGAAGAAAGAGACTTTTGCGAAGTATATAATGTACTCGACAAAAAATATTATCTATCTATTTATTAATTAAAAAAAGTTCAAAAATTGCTCAAGTTTCAAACTTGGTCAACTAAAATTTCAGATTGTTAATAACGAGAGATCTTTATCGATAAATAAGGGGGAGTTTGTAACTCAAAAATTTATAGCTACATTTGCTTCATTGTTTTTATAATGGTTTTAAATTTTTTTATTTTATATAAAAGTGTTGCTGAGTGAAACTCATTGAAAAATGCACCAGTATTATTTTCTGTTTGGTCTTCTCCTCACTTTAGTAAGCCTGGCTTGCTCTCAAAAAAAAGATTTTAGTTTTCGATTTACTTCAAAAGTACCAAAGTTGTTGAAAAAATGAAAGCTTTCCATATTTCCATACGTTTAACTTATTTCTAAAAGCATCTAAAATTTTAATCAAAACAGATTTCTTGAATCAAAAATATTTTTTGTAACAGAATTATGTTTTAAAGATATTTTACAATTATATTGCTAATGATAATGCAAGCTCATAACGATAAGCTTCGTGGAATAAACTCATAAAAGTGTTTTTTATTCAAATATTTATGTTTGGCTCGAAGAATTGAAACTATATTGTTATACTTAAACATATGCAGACTGCCCTCAACTCAACTGCCCTTTTGGTTGCCCGTCAAAACGAAAAATGGTGAATGGGTGTCCTGTTTGTGAATGCAAAGATACATTGATATTTGTTATACGCTACAAAAATATTCAGCTAAAAATTTGTTTGTTTTTGAAATAATTCCATTCAAAAAAAACAGAACACTGAACCAAAATGTCACTTAGAGTAATACAATTTTTTGTTGTTTCAATGTAGCTTAAAATAAATTTTATTGAAAAGCTCGTTAGTTTATTTCTTTTTTGAAAATGTTTTTATGTAAGATAAATTTTTTTGTTTCAATTATTAAAATATATATTAAAAGTTAAGCCTCTTTGCTTTCCAGGCTGTAAGAAAACAAGGAGTTGTAAAATATTATGTAAACACGGTTGGAAAAGAGATGAAAATGGTTGCGAAATAAAATGTGAATGCAACACTAAGGAAAATTTTATTTGCTTTCTTCATTTACTCACCATTTATAATTCATAATTGTTACTACTTTAAATATATTGCCAACCAAACTAACTAAAATTTATAATGTTAAAAATCTCTTTTCAGCCGAAGAATCAATATGTACTGTGAGTCAATTTTATCTATCTATCCCCAAAACATCATTATTTATTTAAATTATTTTTGATATTAGAAAATCATATTTTTGATATTAGAAAATTGAGTGATCATGACATTTTCAACATCTAAAAACACCTCAAAACACACCCATCGCTTTAACTCTGTTTTGTTGGTAATTGTTCTGTAAGCTGAAAACTTCAACCCTCTGTTGCCAAAAATTGTTTTAGATCAACCAACTTATCTCCAAAACTTTACCTAATTAATCTTATTCAAATCGTCTATGGCTCACCTGAACTCATGACTTATGTTCTTATAGAATAGCCAAAAATGATTTGCTATTGAAAAAATTGTTCAAAATGTGATCGCTTTTAACTATCCGAGTATTGGCAATCAGTCCACAAAAGAATTCATTTAGTTTTTCATCGATTAAGTCCAACCTTCTATGTAAACTTTTCATTATATAGTTTTGCATCTTAGTTTTTTTTGTGTTTTGAACATTCAAATTGGCCATGAACAAAACTATAAAATATAACAAAATTCCTTCTGTGAAGCCGGATATTTGTGCAAAAAAGACAAGTGTGGTGGGTGATGTTTCAATGCTTTTCCATTCCTTTGAAACAAGTTCACTAAATAATTTGAAAAATATCTAAAAAATATTGTTTTTCAAATTAATAATTTTGTAATTTGTTGGGTTTTAAAATGGTTTACTCAGTTGAAAACTTTAATTATACAAAGAATGTCAAATTTGTTTCTTAATCTTTTCAAACCCAATAACATTAATTTTACGCCGATTATTTGCAGAGCTACAGATAAATATCAACAAAGATAAGCAAAATACACAGAAAAACTCTTCATGAAGACTTCATTAAAAATATTAATTCATTAACTTTTCTGGAATATTCCTTGAAACTCAATAGAATTATTGTTCAAATAAAATTCTTTTAAATTCTCAACTTTTCAGAGACATCGTATGTATTTTTCTTCAATATTTTGTAACGAAAAACATCGAATAAGAGGAATTTTTAATACATTTATTGAGAATCAGAAGCTATAATTTTCGATAAGTTTAGCCTTATCATGAAGCGTTAGCTAACGTTTTATGATAAGGCTAAACTTATCAGTTTAACCTACCAATCTTATACTATAAGTTTTATTTATTAAAAGCAATTTCACGTTTTCATCTTCTTTGAGAATTTCTGCTTTTCTAGAGTATTATTTTTATTTTATATAGTAAACCAAATGCTACAAAGAAACTATGGTAACAAGTTCTTTTTTTTAAATGTGGATTTAACGTATGAACCTCGCAGCACATACATTACAAACGGGACAATGTGAAAAATGGAATCTTAAAAGCAAAATGAATCAGCTTGAAGTCCAGCTGTTGATTCTTGTAGTGTGACGTGTTGTGTTTTTGTATTTTCTTTTCCACTTTCTCCTATGGAGCTCACTGTTAAACTTTTATCTTTCGTAATAGCAATTAACTTTTTACAACACCCTTATAACTAATATTTTTTATTCATTGGTTATTTAAAAGTTATTTTTTCGCACTATCAATTTTGAAATCATTCTAGTCACGAAATAGATCCTGATTTACTCGTTGAAACACAAGTCAAATTTTTAACAACGTTAGTCGAAAGCGCTGAGTTTAGAGACAGTTGCATAACTTATTCAGCTAGTTTTGTTTAAGTTAATTTAGTTTTTTAAAATTTTCTGTACATTTAAAACTTTTCAAATCAATTTCTTTGATTAGTGTAGCAAAGTTTAACAAAATAAAGTCTTGTAAAAAAAAAAAGATTTGAAGGCATTCTATATAATGAGGGAAACAAATACAAAGTTTGTCTTAAGGGAAGCTTTGTAAGTTAAATTAATAAATAGTTTGTGTTTGTTTCTTTCGTCATTTGATTTAGGCTGTTTGACGTCATCGAAGACATTCAATGAAATACAGTGCAAGAATAAAAGTGTTTTTTTCAAGTTATAAGTTGATTAAAACTTTCAAGTTCGAGTATGAAACAAGATATCTAAATTGAATTTTAGTTTCCCGTGGTTAATTCTCAATTTAAAAAAAAACAGCTTAAATTCTCTTTTAAACAATTAAATATTAAAGTTTAAAGGCCGGAATTCTCTTTTAGTTCTTTGGGACAGCATGCGTAAAATGATGAAATTATAATAAGGAAAAGTTTTCAAGTTAAAGAAAACAATACTCATATTTCTATAAAAAAGCATTTTTCAAAACAAGCATGAATTTTTTGAAATCTTTTTCAAAAATTCCTGTTTTCAAGTCATTTTCAACATGTAAAAACCACACCAATGTAATTAATTCAAGATTTTCCACGTCTGTTAATAAGGAATTAGATGAAAATTACACAAAAGAGTCTGAAACAAAATTTTCCAAAAAAAAGAAGCGATATGACGAGTTACACAACAACCAAGTATGTTTAAAGAGGAATTACAATATCTCTATAATCAAATCTCAATTCTAGGAAGGCTTATTCAAAGTGACAGCATATGCAACGGCTGAAGATTTTCAACTTGAAAAGATACAAAAAAAACTTCAAAATGAAAAGTTTTTTAAATTAAAAGAGCTGCCTGAAGGTATATATACATATCTAGTAGTTATCAATAAAAATATTTATAACTTTCTTATTGTAATCACTAGATGCTCCAAATGTTCTGCATGTTGAATATAGTCCACTTCTTGCCAGCTCACAAGCCACTTCATTCAAAAACATGTTCATTTTCAGGTTTGTGTTAAATTTTTTTTAATTTGAAGGTTTTTTATATCTAATTTTATCATATAATTTCAATGAATAATTAATTTTGTTCAATAAAATAAGTTTTGTTTTTACAGAGAAGGGTCAATTGTTTTTTGGAACTTCAAGACTGATGAGGTGATTAAGCTTCAAACCACTTTTTCTAATATATATATATATATATATTATTATTATCATTATTATTGTGTATAATATGTTTTCAATGATAATTCATAAAAAAGACTGTGTAATAAAAATTTGAAGTTTTATTATGTTGAATTTGCAGAAAATTTATGTGTTAAACATGGTTCGACCATTCCAAAATGATTCTTATGACCGTCTCATGGTTCTCGACCAAATTGAAACCTTAGAGTACAAGTTCACTGAGTTGGTTATTGGTGTTATTACTTTCTTTTTTGAATAATATTTTAGTAACAAAGTCTCAAAGTTTTCATTTAAAAAAAATGTAATCATTTTTTGATGAAGTAGAATAGGCTAAAAAAAATCATAAAACACAAACGTTTTTATAATCGAAATTTTCACGAAGAATTTTTTAAAAATTGACTTATCATATTAAATGATAATGTAAGGTGATCTTATAAAAAGCTTTATGAAATTTTTTTGTATGTTCTTACTCATAATTAGCTAAAATTTCAAAAATTATTAGGATCAACAATAAATCACTATAATTGACTTTTTCACATAAATTGGCAATATCATTTGTATAAATTCAACAATATATCAATTTATATACCAAGATTTCAAATTCAGGTTGATCTCCAATCTACTGCTATCTCTAAACCCAATAATGAATGAATAGTATTGCTATAAACCCAATAATGAATCAGTATCATTGCTAAAAACCCAATAGTGCACCATGTTATTACCCAAACATCAGAAACCCTTCAAGACTGGTGCAGGGGGATATACAGCTAAAAACGCCATCTTCATCCACACCCCAATCATTACCTCTTGAGCTGTATGCTTTCTCCAATGCCATTGCTCTTTCTGGTGAGTATCATCCTTTTTTTTAATGTTGCTGTGTTTGGTTGGTTTTTTTTATATCAAGGGAGGTTGGGTTATTTTTTGTGGATTCTAATTTTTGGTGAAAAATCGTTAGGTTTTTGTTTTAATAATTTTCCATGTTTAGATAACAAATAGCTTTGATTAAAATCAAAATAATTTAGAGATAATCTTTATGAAATTAAATATATAATAAATGTGTTCCATTTTAATTTTATATACCAAATTAAAAATTTATTTTCAAAAAAATACATTTTTGTTTTCAATTTTTAATTCATGAAATGCATGATAGAAAATATTTTATAATTTTCACATGTTTAGTTTTAAAGGTTCATGGCATTTTTCATCAACTAACAAAAAATTACATAAACCTTAATGTTATCATCTACCTTCATTGCTTATAACTATACTGCAGTGAAACTGGCCATATGGGAATCATGTCTTGACAAATTTGCTCCATCTATCGAATTCCTTCTTGAAGTTTCATTTGCTTTTTTAATTGAATTGACTTTTTTTCAACTCTCAACGTATTCAAGTTTATATAATTTTAAGTTTTAGTCTAACGAGTATTAACTAAGTTTGATATGTGCTTGATATGGTATTGGCTACAATAGAAATGACACTTAATCATTTGTTAACCGATTGTACCGGCTTTTGCATAAGTCTCAAGATGGCCACTCAATTATTACTAATAATCTTTAAGGATTTAAAAAGTGGCAGATCTTTGAGAATTTCAGAAAACCAAGTGTTGAAGAAAACTGGAGAACTTTTCACCTTAAGGTTAATATAAGAAATAAATGTATGAGTATTTATATGTTCTTTTCTTTCATAAGCAATCTAGCAAACTGTTATTCAACAACCACAAACATCATTAACTACAACAGCCATAGAATAAACTTGAGTTCCGATTTGATGGCTATCCCAGACTTCTATTGGGATCGGGAGCACCTCGAAAAGATCTACCACAGCACCTACCTGCATCTTAACGTACCTCGTCGAACCAAAGTTCTATGCATATTATATCTTGCATTCATTTATCTTCAATGTTTTAGTTTTTATATTCACTTCAAAATATTACTAGTTTTTTTGATAAATTATCAATATGACGATGTTTTGACGCTGGCGTTAGTGTCGCTTTTCGCGATCATAAGGTGATCAACAATGTGTGCATTATTGAAACAGATAATGAACAGCAAACTGAGCCAGTGTGTGGATTTCATGGAGTTATTGAGGGATCATTTAAAGGACAAACACCACACCAGACTTGAACTCATGATCATCTTCCTCATCCTTATTGAGGTACGTCATCATAGTTATTATTTATCATTTCACAAGCAAACTGAGTTTTTCAGTTTTTTTGTTTTAGCGAAATATTTTTGAATATATTTTTGAACGAAAATTTTATTTTTCCAGTCTTCTTCATTCTGTGCCAGATTTTCGATTCTTTCAAGTCTTTTTATTCAAGTCGTTCGTGATGATGGTTGTCATATTTTTTCGTGGACGTCTTTTCCTTGGTCGACGAATGATGTCGTCGCAAGTTTAACCTCTCAATCTATCGAAAAGTTCTAAGAAATATTATTATAATATTATAAGATGAAAACCATTTTTATTATTTTACAATCTGATCTTTCTGTTATGTTTGAAAGCATATTGTGGTTTAAAAATTGGTGTCATTCGATTCAAGTTGCTGTGTCAATATTTGAAGAGAAAACTGAATTATATAAGATAACCTAGTATTTAATCATCACACCTTCATAATCAGAAACTTTTCGTGAATTTATTCATACCATACCACCTTATCATAGGCATCTTTATATATCAATCCATCTCTGAAATCTTTGATTTGTTATTTTTACCCTTCAACCTCCTTTTGCGTCTGCTTAACCAATTCATCCTTTGCTTTTTTGATAACGTGATCCTCAAGTTTTTTTGTCTCGTGTTTCAAGAATCTATCAAAACCAACCTGCCCAATAATTTCTTGGTGCTCACTACGTTGATCAGCACCACTTTTACTGCTCTCAAAACACTTTCCATAGTAAACTTAATAAAACTCTCACCTATTATATTTAATTTCAACTTTGATTTAAATTAAATAATAATATTAGATTGATAGAAGGTTTTTTATTGAAGAATAATATTTGCTTATCTTTCCTCTAGGTTGTTTTCGGAAGTTACCACTTTTACGACAGATATTATAAGGAAAAAATTCCGTCTACGTAGACCATTTCTCCATATCCCTTTCCAGCTTTCTCAAATCATTTAGGCAAAATAGCTATAAACAGTTTTTCAATTTAAAAACAATTAAATTTGTTTTTTATTATATTTTAGATTCACGTAATATTTTTTTTGGCACTTCAAATGATTTTAGCTTCAAATAGATTTGGTATAAAAATTCGTTTGGTTTTTCATATATTTCATATGGCACATGATAATTTAATATATGCACTCGAGGTAAAATTTCTAAATTAGTTCATATCATATTTAGGTATTTGATTAAAGAACCGTTTCAAACTTTTGTAAATATCTTAACATATTTTCAAGAGGCTTTTGAATTATTTTGAAAACATACGGCTTGAAACTTATCTTTCTACATATATCACCATAACATTTGGTGTATGGTTTGAGTCAAAAAAACCGTTTTTAATGTTTTAAAGATTTGATTTGTCATGGATACGAAAAACAGCTCTGTTGCAACTGTAAACTTGAACTTTAGCAAGAATGAAACTAAAAACGCTTCTGATCAAATCGAGAGCCATAAAGAAGTGGCGGACGATAACCCCTTACTGGATAAAAGGGATTATGACGATAGCTATGCCATGATGTTGAAGCTCAATCAGGTTCAGTTTTTGAAAAATTTCGTTTTCGAGTAAAATATATTTGTAATATGTTTATTCTCTCGCTTAGGAAAGAATTATTGAAAAAGAAAAGAAAAAAGTTTGGAAAATTGAGAATTTCA
Source organism: Pterobdella sp. o SKG-2022 (assembly GCA_964035795.1). Taxonomy (NCBI): domain Eukaryota; kingdom Metazoa; phylum Annelida; class Clitellata; order Hirudinida; family Piscicolidae; genus Pterobdella; species Pterobdella occidentalis. Next base: position 26,701,536 of record OZ038321.1, read on the forward strand.
GAAAGTATGTTGAAACTTTGCTATCCGATAAAGGACTTTTGATATGTGTCATCATTTTGTTCATTTTCATAATAGCTGCTTTGGTGTCCATTTACTATTTGCACGATGAAGAAACTTTATACCTTTACAAAGGAAATCATATAACAATCAATGACAAAAATTTGCATTTTGAATTGACGAACTATCTCAACAAACCAGTTTTAAAGGGTCACTTTTGGAGGTCGAAGTGGAACAAAGTACTTCCGTATGATTGCTCTGCTTATAACTCCTCACGAGACGATGTGTGCTTGTACTGGAAAAAACTGATGAAGTTACAAATTACTACTCAAAACTTTCCCCATTTTAATTCATCCTGTTATAAAGTCAATTGGTCGAAAATAAAAAATGACCTGCAACAACAAGACTGCTTTGATTTGAAGGATAGCTATTGGTTTGGAGGTGGTGTGGTTGAAGGTCCTGAGTGGGTTTTGAATCGTTTGGTAAGTTTGCGAGAAAAATTTGTTGTTCGAGGTTATCAACACAAAGGAATCATAGACAAATCGTGGTATACTTCTAGTGGTGTGGCTATTTTTGTTGATGAGAGTTCCGACATTGAAATCAGCATAAATGCTCCTTCCAAACCTCGATCTAATAACACTGTGGGTCAATTCTGCTTGTTCAACGGGCATTCAAATCTCAAATACACCATTTGTGTAACACCAAGCATTAGAGTCGCACGTGAAATTTTTTCACCTCTCATCGGAAAATTAAGGGAACCGCCTTTTAACGCAACAAGAATCAACTTTTCGGCTCCGTTCTGGTCGGATCGATACATTAAAACTCCAAATTTCCATGAATCAAACGTTCTCAGCTATATCAATCAAATCGCAAAATATGAACATAAGACAATATTAATGGAAAATGATTTCCAACAAAATGTTGGAGATTTGAGTTTCAACGAGAAACAGTTCCCAAATATAAGCAAAATGGTGGATAGGCTCCACAAATTGAACTTCAAAATATCCTTTCCAGTACATACCTATTTGGAACCTAAAAGCGAATTTTTTAAAATTGCTTTAGAAAAAGACTATTTAATAAAAATTCAAGACAAATGGAATCCGGCTTTGACCTTTTGGAAAGACGACTTGAATAAGTAAATTTTGCATTTAATTTGTTTTTTGTTTTTTAACATTTACATTTCAATGTAATTTTGTCCCATTTTTAGAACAAACCTTCAATTTTTCACAGTCGGAACGTTGCAGTAGGAGCAATTGAGTTGTCTGAGAGTGCTTCTGCATGGCTGCTTGATCGCTTAGAAAACTTCCAAAAAACTTACAAAATTGATTCTGTGCATTTTATAGAAGGGACCATTTCAAAGTTTTATTTCGATAATATTCAAAACCAACACCAACGAGATCCAAACTTGTACACCAAAAAACTGAATGCTTTAGCTGAGAAATATGAAGCTTTTGTGCCTGTAGAAACAGCATACATGTCACAGCACTTGGAGATCATTTTGAAAACTAATCGAAAAGAATCTTCGTGGCGAGGACTGAAAACAGTGGTTCCAACAGCTTTAAGTCTGGGTTTGGCGGGTTATAATTTATTCATTCCCGAAGCGGCTGGTGGCTCCATAGGTGGGAGGCATATGAACAGAGAACTTTTCATAAGGTGGTTACAGGTAAATACTTTTCTTCCATTCCAGCATTATTCTTTCCCCATAGAGATGTTAGGAAAGCATGTGGTGGACATATATTATTCACTCAACAAATTGAGGTCTGAAGTCGTAATACCTGCTTTGAACAAATTTTATAGAAAAAAAAGGAATAAATTTCAGCCAATGATTCGACCAGTGTGGTGGTATTCTCCTTTAGAAAAAGATGCTTTTGAATGCCAAGATGAGTTTATTTTGGCTGGAAAACTGCTCGTAGCACCGATTATGAACGAAGGTTCGAGAAAAAGAGACATATTTATTCCACACGGAATATGGGATGATGAAGGAAAAGATATATTCTACATTGGACCAAAATGGCTATTTAATTATTCTGTTCCTTTGGGGAAGATTGCTTATTTTGTTAGCAAGCTTTGACTGTGTTCAAATTATGCATTGAAATACGAGTTTGGAAAATTTGAATTTACAAATATAAACATTTCGTATAGAAATTTTATTATTTAAAGAAATTATTGTTTTATCATGTTAATACAAAGTTTTTCGTTATGAGTAATTATTTTCTTCTAATAGTTTTGTTTTAATAAAGTAATATTTGTTTTTAATGTGGTTTAGGTTGAAAATTTGATTTAATTGGTTACAAAAATTTTTTTTATATTTAAAATTTGTTAATAAAATATTTTCTATCCTAGATAGCATATAACTTAGAATTAAAATTTATCACGAAACAGCTATTTGATGAGACAATAAAATTCTTCGAAATAAATTTTTTTTGAAAAAGTTGCAAACTTTGAACAATTAAATTATTTTCAAATGTTTTTTAATGAAAAATATTTTTTGAATGTTTTGAGTTAAAACTATAGATGGCGGAAAAGGCAAGTATCCGGGCTTTTTGGCGACACATTAAATGATTTTGTGATGCTTTCTTGTGTTTTGTCGTTTCGTCAAATTTGCAAATTTTAAAAATTGGATACAAAAAACATATTATTTATTTAATTAAAAACATTTTAAATGAATTTTTTTACTCATAAGAATGCATAATGAATACAATTCTGTCGTAAGATCGACTAAAGTCAAAAATCATAAACAAAGTGTTGTTAATGTAATGGGACTGGGCGTTTCAAGTGCGTCTGGTTATCAGAGTGATAGAGCATATTCCCTCAATCATTCGCCTGGCTCAACCACAGATTCATATCGTCGTTGGACAAACGATAAAGTGAGCGATAGCGACGATAACAGCGAGCAAGAACATTTTAACTCAAGAAAAAATAATGTAAATTTTGTTTATTATTTCAAGATAAAGTAATTGATATCATTATTCGATTCAACTCTAGGTTAATTCTATGTCCAACTCTAATGAATTTTCTGATTACACAACCAAAAATCTTCAAGATCTTTTCAAAGATATCCTAGAGGCCACAGGTTTGAAAATATGACAAATCTTATGACTTTTCATCTATATCTTACATTTGTCATTAAAAGCATGCCACTTTTATTTGCAAACAATATTTAAAAAAAGTTTATTTTATGACACTAAAATTGTGAAAATTTCTAATTTTTCGATTCAAAAAAATTTTAAAGCATGGTGTGCATGGCAAAAATTTTTTATTCAAAAAATCTTGTTTGGTTTTAACATCCAAAAAGTTTTTGCACCAACATTTTATAAAACCTGTCTATAATTTTGAGCTGTTCAAATAAAATAAAAAGATAAATAATACTAAAATAGAATTAAAATAGTTTTTTTGATGAATAAATTTATAATTGCTTGGCATTTTTTTAATTGAAAACTTACTCTGACAAAATTTTAGGGATCACTTTTTTTGAATTTATTCTTGGATCACTAAATTTTAATCAGTTTTTGTATTTTTATAACATAGTTGTATCTTTTTCGCAATGCAATTTGATTTGTCATGGGTGAAATTTTCAATATATTTTTTCAAAAGTAATACTTCATTTTTGTTACCCATTCAATTTTCATCATAACCCGAAAAAATTATTATAAAATCCATGATTCTTCATAGAAATACTAAAATCAATACTCTCCAAATAAACTTTTCAATTATACATTATAAAAGTTTCAATACGCTTATTTAAATAGGGAAGCTATGTTTTCATAACTTTATACAGTAAGAATTTATATGTATACAGTATACAATTTTTTTATTAAATAAAGTATTTAAGACATTTAATAATCATATAGTTAAGTCAAATATCATTATTTCACCAGATACATTGAAATATCTTCCCACATCTGAGTTGGAATCATTATCAGTGACTGATTTCATTGTTTTGTACAAAGACTCTCTTATAAAAGCTGAGAAAGATCTCAAAAAGTTATTCAATAGCCAGTACGTAGTTTAGATTTTTTATAATAAATTAATCTATAAAATATAATGTTATTTTGCTTATAATTCTTATCTCATGACTTCAGTATGACATTGATATAATTTAGTCAGGTTTATTTGATTTATTTTGTTGTTGCAGGTCTTCAAACTCACAGATTGAAATTAAAAGACAACTTAGACTGATGTTAGTGAAAATTTGGCTATTTGAACATAATTCCATTTCTTTTGTATCTACATGATTTCATAATTTTAAATCAAGTTTCATCTGAAGTTGGTTTGATTTGCAAAAATTTTTTTCAATTCTATGTCCTCTATATCTTTGTTTCCTCCCATCTAAAGCAACTTTTTTTCTACACCAACAAGTTTTTTTTACCCTATTTTGTTTTTCCATTTAACCTTTGGTCTAACTTTTTGAAAAATATCTCTTGATAATAAATGCTCTATTCTCTTATCATTATCAAACTAAAAAATGTTAGCTATAAGCAAGTCTATAAAGTTTTTTTCAACCTTAACCTATCCATTAAACATTCATTTATTTTTATTTGATGAACTCATTTTTTTCAAACTGCTCTTACCATAGCTTTTTTTATTTTTTTTTAGGATATTCAGATTTTTTTGTCTAAAACACCAACACCTAACTAAACATTGCTCACCTAAAACAACTCAAATAAACTCACCTCTTAGTTTGAGTAAGAAACTTTTAGATGACAAACTATTGCAATATTATTTAAACTTTGTTCAACCTGGTTGTTTTCTTGGAGTCATTGTTGCTTCACATTCCCTTTTCAAGCACAGAGAAGCCTGTCTACTAATTTTGCATTTCAAACGTGGAGCTCTTGCTTTTCAAAAGTTTTGAGCATGGATTCAGGGTTTGCACTTTGAATGCGTTAATGCAATATCCATCATCAATTTGATGCAGATTCTGCGCCAAGATAACGTATCTTGCATTTTTTGTATTATTTCATTTATCAAAACCAGTTTTTAAAATATTGATTTTCATCTTTTTTTTTAATGTAAAAAATCTTTTTTAAGACAAATGTGACATCTATCCTCAATCAAAAATGATATTCATGAATATTAATCAAAGCCATTGAACTTTTTTGAAATACCCTGTAATAATTTTTACACTATGTTTCTTTATTAGTAAGAACCACAGTCCCTCATTTTCCCTTTAGCGGGATCATGATGTTAGATTGCCATTTTGTGGGTATGCTCTCACCCACAAGTATGTTTTAAACTAACTTTTTTTATACCTTGACTCCCAATTCTTATTTGCTTCAATCAGCTTCACAGCAATCTCTGAAAACCCCAATCCAGGCAATTTTCAAATTTTATCTCTGTAGTTACCTCAATATCATTATAAACATTAAAAATACTTCAACAGGTAAAGTATCTAATATTTGATTATCCCAGTCTTTCTTTACATTTGTTATACCACACACTTTGTTCCAAGCTTCTAAAACCTCATTTGCAGAAGAGTCATATATCTTGATCATCTTTTCAACCAATAACTCAACTTTTTTTGGCAAACCCTTTATATTCGATGCTCTACAACTCTAAATCTTTTAGTTTTACTTACCTGAAGAGCTTCACAATTTTTTAAACTTACCTTTATCTGCTACTGTTAACTTATTCTGGTATTTGCTCAAAATTTTACCAAGTTTTACAATTTTTTATACCTTTTTTACTTAATAAAAATCTACTTTGTTTGATTTTATTTATACCCTTTTATTCTATTTTTATAATCTATTTTTTAAACCATGTGTTTGCTACACAAATTTTATTAATCACAAACTCTTAATAGCATTTGATATTTTTCAATAAACTTGTTTACTTTGATTGGCTTGTTTGTTGTGCCAGAATTGAAATATTAGACATTTTTTTGAAATAACACCATTTTACCAAACATTTAAGAATTGTTTCTTCACATCTACTGCTTTTTTTCACAATATAAACCCATTAGCACCGACAACAAAACCATCAAAGCAATTCAAACACCATAAAACTCGTTAACAACAGAGGCTTACTGAAGAAGGCATGTGAAACAGACGACTTCAACACTCTACGCTTGATATCTCAACACCTTCTAGCTTTTCGAACCAAAACTTTTGATGGAGGCAGTTTCTTGTGTCAAGCTGCTGGGCTAGGATCTGTATGGCTTTGTGAGGTGTGTGTATATGCTTTTTGTTATCATGTTTTGGATGTCTGCATAAATGTGGTTTGTATTTATTTCTGTGTGTGATGTGTTATGTTTTTGTTTTAGGTATTCACTTATGCTGTTACTAAATTTTTTTAATTGTATAAATATGTTGTGTTTTGTATGTAAATATATTTATTTAAGTTATATTTTGGTTTAAGAAAATTTTGTATTTGTGTGTTTAGTATTTCATCTTTTTTGTTTATTTTTTTATTGACTTTTCAAACACATCACATGTTATTGTACTTATTTACATTAAATTTTTATTTAAAAATTTTACATTTAAGTCAGAGGTAAAGTTATATTTTAGTTTTAAGATCTATAAATAACTAAATTTTGCTTCACTTCACCTATAACCTTACATAGAGCCATATTTTTTCGGTATGTATTATTATCATATTTCTTATATTTTTGGTTATTGTTTGTGTGTGTGTTTTAAAAAATTTATTGCACCATTGTTTTTTGTTGTTTTCAACTGGTTCATTTCATAAAAGTACCATTTAATGCTGCTCTTAATAAAGGTGAATTAGGTAGAATTAATTTCCTATATATATGTATTGCCATTATCTTATGAAATGTTTTTATTTTTAAACAATGCTCAAATTGATTGATTGTTTTTAAAATTGCACACTTAACTCTTAATACTCACCAAATTTCCAGTTTTTTATTATTTTATGTTTTACTTATGAAGCCATTGTTTTTGGTACAACTTATTTTTTTTATTAAATACTACCATTCATCACAGTTCATTTTAATTAAGCTAAACTTCTTTATCACATGCAAGCAATTGAATGTCATAAAGATGCTGCACACACAATATAAATGATAACCGCTGTCACCTACACAGACTTTCAAATTCTTAAGCTATTGCATACAACTTTAACTGTTTGGTATGGACTTAATATTGTGTTCAATTCAATGTGGTATGTGTATTAAAATTTTTTGTTTCAATTCAAAAATCGATTCCGTTTTCAAATAATAGCACTTTTTGAATGATCAACAACAATAAAAATATTCTTTATCATTAACTCATATTTTTTCTTGCTAGTATTGCTTTTGTCGAATGTAGCTATAATACTGGCTTAATTGCTATTATTCAACTAGTTAGGCAATTTATTGAACTTTTAATGGCTACAAAATTACATTATGCTTCTGACCAAAAAGTATTATTTTAGCACTTGCTTACGTTACAACTAAAACCTCTCTTATACACCAATAAATTCAATCTTCAACATCAGCATACCATATTATTGCAAACTAATCACAGCGATTGTTGGAGATGGGCATAGAAGTGGATGATCGAGGACTCGAAGGGGTTTACACACCTCTGCAGAGAGCTTCCTACTCTGGTCATGAGGAGGTCGTTAAGTTGCTACTCAAAAAGAATGCCTATGTGAACACCAGGTCTCTTGATGGAAAAGGTTTGTCGGATCATTCTCATGTTGCCTCAAAATTTTTCATTTTTGTTGGCTGTTTGGTTTTTTAGCTGCTTTTTCTGTTATAACTTGCTCAGAAATCCACTGTCAAAGAAGATAGACTGATGCTTAGGTATTTGGCTTGGTGGATGATTTTAGTTGCCACCACCAAGGCAAGTCAATCAAGTCCAGGCCACATTATCTTGAATTTACTAATTTTCAAATTGGATGCCAGTTTGTGTTGGCAGGCATATAAAAATTTATTACAAACTATCATTAGCTCTTCCTTGTTATCATGCTTCTAATTTTTGTTTCTTGGAGAGAAAATTGACCTACTACTGCCTACCTCAGTAACACTGCTACATGTACAGCAGTATAAGCTAATATACATGAATGGCTTTGCTAAAAGATTTAAGGTCAATTTTCTAAATATATTCTTCAGTAATTTTTAACAAATTGTGTAATTAAACCTCCAAATAAATCTGAAAGCAATAAATGCATCAACATTAACATAGGAAACTAACTAAATACCAGACAACACAGCACTGCACTTGGCAGCAAGCAAGGGTCATGAAGAGGTTGTGAGGCTGTTGCTGGCGTATGGAGCATACACAGAAGAGACGAATGACATGGAACACACAGCTCTTATGGAGGCAGCTACTGCGGGCCATGTGGAGGTGGCAGCTTGTCTGATCGAGAATGGAGCCACAGTGCTCAACACCACTATGGAGTTTAAGGAGACAGCATTCACCATCGCTGCTCTCAAGGGTTCGTGCTTTTATGCTTTGTAATCTCGCCGTTGTCATGTTCATCTTTTTTGCTTCTGAAAGTTTTTTTTTTTCATATTAGAGCTTTTTAAATGTTCATGTTTCATTTTTAATAGGTGTTTTAACATTGAATAAAATTACAGTATATGAATAATATGCATTTCAGATGACAAAAATTACTGAATTTCATTACCAATAGCACACAATAACTGATATCATCATCAACCACAGGACAATTACCAATGGTGAAGTTCTTGTTGAGTAATGTGAGTCATCCTGAAGAGAAGGTGGAAGAGATGCACACAGCTCTCATGGGTGCCGCTATGGGGGGTCACATCAACGTGGCAGAGTACCTCCTACAAGTTGGAGCTAAGGTATCTTGTCATTGGTTGACTTGCTTTCATGTGGTTTGTTGTGTGTGCTTGGATGTGAGTTATTAAATTGCGGTCTGGTTTTTTGGGGTGAATTTCAAGTGTTTGATAAAGCGTTTTGATGTAATTAATAAGGGTGGTATTTCATTTTCAATAATTATCAACATCTTTATTCGATTTATTTGTTAAGTTAGAGTTAGAATAGTTTTATCTTGAATTTTCAATGTCAATGCTAGAATTCATTAAAGTCAATAAAGTGGTGTATAGATCACAGAAAGCTTATTAATTATAACACTAATATCCATACTGATGATGAATGCTTGCACATCAAAGTAGCTAGAGTCTACCTTCCTTCAATATTATCTCAAATTAGTTATCGATTTTCGGGCTAGGATGCAACCAAAGCGTGCATAATAGAGATTTATGTTATATTAACGGTAATCAATCGCTTGCTATTTCATTATCTTTGCTAATATATTTGCCAAGTATGCATACTCAAGCCATCAATTTCTTCATTGAACCGCTCATTTAGGGCTTTACAGTTGTGTTTGCTGTGTGTACTCATATGTATCTTTAAAATGTTCATAAAATTCACATTTTTGTGGTTGTATTATTTATTTTAGTTTTTTTTTCTTCAATAACTTGAGTTTTATACAGTAACTTCAACACTTCAATTTTTTAAAAATTGCTCAAGTTTTCTATAAATAATTCCTTATTACAGTTCATAATTTTTTTCATTCATCTTTTTATACTGTGTCTTTCATATGGCATAGTCAATCAATCAATCAAATCCTTTTTATAGCCCGTTTTCATTTACCAAGGGTTGGGCTTTTTGAAAGTTCTATCCCAAAGTCGGCCTTTCTATTCAGAGCGATCGAGTAGATCTGCACAAACCATGTCTAGCTTTCTTTATCATTCAATATGAGCTCATTCCAAGTTTTTTTGGGTCTACCAGGCTTCTTGCAAATATCTAAATCCAACTTTCACACTTGAGAAATCCAACCCACGCTACGCTCTACATGTCCGAACCACCTCATACTGCTTGTACGTAGAACTACCTCAACATCCCAAATGCCAAGTTATAAAAGGAGTGAGTGAGAGCAAACGTTATCATTCGTTTTGATGTTGCACATCCAGCGAATCATGGCAAGGTCATTTCGTCTAAGGCAGTTCAATGTGGAAACTGTTACGGGCCATGTTTCAGCAGCATGTAACATAGCTCTTTCGACACAGGTTGAATAGACACGGCCTCTGGTCAATAATGATAAATGACGATTAGCAAGGAGTGGAAGAAATTTAGCCCAGGCACACTTACAACGTTTTATTGAAGCAAGCTCATATCCACCACCTGCAGATAAAATATCTCCAAGATAGCAGAACTCTGGGACAACTTCCAGTTTTTCATCACCAATCATCACTTCCTTTACTAATCTCCCATCAACAGGCCATGCTGTACCAAGGCAACGAGCGCATTAGAAGTTAAGATCCGAAGTTAGAGGGCCTTTAATGCTGCTGCATTTCTTGTGTACCCATTGCCTACAGCCTCCACACTGAATAGCATTTCTACCCACACCTGCTTGGCATACACCACAAGGATACTTCCCAGATTTTCTCAACACATCAAAGTTCGAACCAGAAACCATTAGCTTTGTCTTACCCATATTCACCCTCAACCCCTTTTCTCCATCTAGGATCTCCATGTTCTCAACTTCACTAATAGTTCATCCATGGACTGAGCACTTACCATTAAGTCGTCAACATACAAGATCTCTCAAGGGCAACCTGTATGTAACTTCGTAGATAAAGCTTCTAGCACAATAACAAAAAGTAATGGATTATGAACAGAACCTTGATGGACACCTACCCAAACATCAAACAAGTTGCTATACTCATCACCAACTTTCACCCTACTTCTCACTTCCTTGTACATGGATTGCATAATTCTCACAAGCCATTCATCAATTTTCAATTTAGGCATACTCCGCCAAATCACTTCTCGTGGCATTCTGTCAAAGGCTTTCTCCAGATCCATGAATGCTAAGTAGAGGGTCTTACCAACAACCAGATGCTTTTCCTGTAACTGACGGAGGATTAATATGGCCTCAGTTGTACCCCGCAACAATACCTGAAGGACCCGCTGATTTCCCAAGGCTCATCTTATTAATGGCCTTTTTAACCATTGCTGTAGTGATAAGTTCGCTGGGACCTTCCACAGGATAGACTTCGCACAAACCACCTGGATTCCATTAAAACTCCACATTGAGAAGATGCATATAATGCTCTCTCCATGCTTCTTTTTTGGAATCAACATCCAGGGACATTTGGCCATTATTATTTCTCACCGGTTTATCCCCAATGACGTCCTGGTTCTCTCGCCAGTGTTTGGAAAAAAAGATGCCTCTGACAGGGTAAAATGGAAAGAAGTCAGTGGGCTCTTGGAAAAGGGAAAGATGCTGACTATAATGAAAAGATACATGTTTGGAGACCTTACAGTTGTAATGGACTATGCCAAAATTTTTTTATAAAGATTCACTCTGTTGAAAGGAAAATAGGCTATAACTAACAGAAATAATTGATTTATAATTGAATTTCAAACATCAAAAATTAAGTTAAGTCTATTTTCCATTTAAATACTTTATTTATCACTAAAGTTTAATCACTGCCAATAACAACGAAGACACCCATAATCTTCATACAAAAATTCCGACACATACGTATCAATTATACTAAAAACACACACATACATGACACTTTGTGATAAAGCGAATAATTACTCCACGCACGCCAGGTTTCACTCAAAGTGGAAGACTTTGAGACGCCATTGACATTGGCGGCAGGAGCGGGTCATGTGGAGTTTGCCAAGCTGATGCTCGATAATGGCTCATGCATTGAGGAGAAGAACGATCATGGGTTGGTGACGTTTTTCATTGTTATTATGGCGTGGTTGATGCGGTAGCTGTTTTGTAATATGTTTCAAAGTGTGGCATATAGATGTTATAATGTAGTTGCTTTCTGTCAAGGTTGACGGGGTTCAGGTTAATAGTACATTTGTGATTTGTTTGATCGTTCTTATAGCGCAGATTTATGTTTATAAACAGGACAGAAGTAATTGATCAGTAATCATATACAGATTTAACTTCAATTAATATATTCAAAATAAAGTAATAAGTATATTTATAAGAAAGTCAACTCAGGTACATGATAGTGACCAATTAGTCAAATTTTATATTATTCATAGCCCATTGATCCCATACTGTGGGAAAATAACAACTTTACAAATCCTAATTTCAACTAATAATAACATTGACCTATCAGTTACACTTCATTGATGGAGGCGGCAAAGGAAAACCACTTGGAGATGGTGGAGTTTCTTGTTTCTAGAGGTTCGTTTCATTATTAATTATTTGAGCTTTGATCAAGTTCAAAGTTTGTATTGAACATAGTAAGTGAGCATCAACATGGCTTTAGAACTTCATAAAAAAAAAATCACATGCATCCAGGAGCAAATGTGAATGCAGAGACGAAGGATGGTGAGGATGCATTCATGTTGGCTTGCAAACACGGCAACACGGCCATCGTGCACTACCTTGATCTGCACTGTGATATCGTTAGTGTTTATCATCATGCCGTTTGTTGCTCTATCTGCATTATTGTTTTTCATCCTTCTTTGTGGTGTTAACTGGCGTGGGGGTTTTTCACTTTATATGTATTAGTGCTGCGCTTATGATTGAATCTGCATTTATAACTTTATAAATCAGCAAGTGATTGTGTGGAGTATATGTTTCATGGTTGTTGCCACTTGATTATGTGGTATGTAATGAGTTTTGCAATTTTAAATTTTACAATAATCTTTTTTATATACCTTATCAAAATAATTAGTCCTTGAGAGGCAAACTTATTTAACAATTACTACTAGAAACTGTCTTTTTTTATATAACCCACATGTTCCGCCGTGTAGGTTGGGAACCTACCCTATCTTCATCATCAGACTGTAAATGCTGGTTCTAGGATGTTTTTTTTGCATGTAAAGAACTTGTCTTAGGAATCTAGCTTGATGAGAGCAGACTGATGAAACAGTCAGTGTGGGGTTTTCCAAAATAATTATCTTGGCTAGATAAGTTTAGTAACCCAAAAGGATCACTGGAGGACAGAGAAGGGTTGTTTAGATTTTCACCTTGAGAAGGTAGCAGCCCCACCAACTAGCAGGCCTAAACACTAGAGCGCTAAGTGTCTTTTATTGTCATGCTCTGGACAGGTGCCTTTTAACGTCATTCCCAGAACTTCAAACTATATCATCATCATCATTTCAAGTCCTTCACTTTTAACATGGGTTAGATGGGGGTTACTAATGGCTTTCTCCCACACTACAATTTTGAGCTAGTTCAGACCTCATTCTTTTAAGGTCATTACCTTCTAATTGAGACCATGTTTTTTTGCTTACCTTCTACTTTCTTACCCTCTACCTCGACATATAAGCAAAAACTTTCTGGGTTTTCAGCGTCTATCTTTGTTACCTGCTTATACCATTTCATTTCTTCCGTTTGCGATAAACCTACTTTTTTGTCAGCGTTTTCACTATTTTCAATAGTTTAAAAAAAGTCATTAATTCCTTGAAAATGGGAAGTTTTCAATATAAAATATTCATCGAGTTACTGTTTCCAAATAGTAACACTGGATGAAATTTACATTCTTATTTTCGTTTACTGTGATCTAAAGCTCTCAGCGTTGATGTCGGTTATCAGGTGGTATCTGTAATGGATTCTGGACAATTTCGCTTTTAGTTTGCCACTTCATTGGCGACTGAATACTGATGGTTCTAGTTGTTTTTGAGGTGTTTCTTTTACCAACCAAGCTAGCCGGTCTTGGTGAGGTTTCTCAAGGTAATTTTTTGGCTTCACGTTAGGCTTAGAAGACTTTCAGAAACATAATCGTTTTCAGGAGTCTTATATTTTTATTCTTTTCATGTTGATAATTGTATCACTGATATTTTTAAATATAGCATCTCAAGAACGCTGAGGAATTTAATGGCTGTTTGATAGTTTCAATAAAAATTCTTTAAAGTATTTCATTAGTTAAAATATAAAATATATTTATATATAGTTAATTAAGTTTAATTCGAAATGAAATTTAGGTGGATATTTTATTTATAGGCCATAGTGTAAAAAAGTGCACGAATTTGCGATGCGAGTAAGTTTCCAAGATTAAAACAGACAAATTTAATTAAACTGTTCGAAAAAGTCGGAAGCAAATAATTGTTTGGTCTCACTAAGAAACGGCCTTATTTCATTTGGCATTAGAAAAATTTGGAAATTTATATTCTAAAACCAACTGTTTTCTATTGTTGTGTATATTTGAATGTATCTTGAAATTTCTTAATGTAATCCAAAAAATCTGTCGTAGGCTTGGGTTAGGTTTTGAAGATGCCTATGACAGGGTGAAATAGAGAGGAAGAGTTTGGTCATGGAAAGAAGTCAGTGACCCCTTGGAAAAGAAAATGGTGCTGACTATAATAAAATGATACTGATTTATGATAAATAGAAGTTGAGTGAAGTTAAAAAATATAGCTATGTCTCCTAAATTTAATTAAAATAAAAAAAAAAAGGGTTTGAGCATTGGGAATGTGAAAATAATGACTTGTATGTGACACCACAAACATTTAGTGAAAGACTGAAGAAGAATTCAAAAATTAGTCTTTATGTTGTTCTTACCTTAATGCTTCCAACCATTAAAAGACAGGTTTTATATTTGTAGCAACGTTTTCTTATGGCTTATACTTTCTTTTTTATGAGGCACCTAGTGAACATGTTTGCCTTTCAATATTTTATTTTAAACTTTAATATGAAGTTTACAACTTGAAATACATATCGACTATATGTCAAATTCTTTGAACTCTTTACCATACCTGCTTGTATGTAAAGCTTTGTGACATTTCAATAGATTCTTAAACAATATTTCCTGTTGATGAATTTAATGATTAAGTTTTTTATCATAATGACTATTATTCTCATTAATATTATGATTGTATCATGGACAGGACAAGGAATCAAAAACTGGACACACACCACTGATGTGGGCAGCCAAAAAGGGTCACTTCTTCATTGTGCAGTACCTTGTCAATTTGGGTCTGTGGCAGTATTTTTCAAACGTTTTTGTGGTTGAGTAAAAAAAATGATGGGGCTAAAAAGGGTTTTTTAGGTGTAATTCTAAGAGTTATTTTTTTGATGTTCATGTTTATTATATTTTTTTTCTGTTCAAATTTGTTTATAATTACTTTTTATAGATATCACAATTCCTGGCATACATTCAACTAGTACAAACCTCATTAGGAGCTGATGTGAACAAGGGGACCCACAGCAATGACATGACAGTGCTATCTGCAGCCTGCTCGAGTGGCAACATCAACACAGTGTACTTCCTCCTCATGAACCATGCTGATCCCTTGTTTAAACTCAAGGTAGGGTTTCTTCAGCAGTGTATGAACCATATCATTGAGCTTGTTTTGTTCATGTTGCTCAATGTTTATTAGGCATTGAGGAGGGTTTTTGTGGTGGCCTTTGGAGTGTTTCATTGAGTAGCTTGAGCAACTGGTTTTTTGTTATCAAATTTTTTTAGTGTTTGCACTGAAAGCGTCAAGATTTGATCTTGTTTTATTTGATTGTTTATTCACTGAAATGTTTTTATTTTATTTTATTCTGTTTCGTTATTAATATTGTTTTCACTAATACTACTGTTAACAATATAATTAATATTTATACCGCAACCTTATTTAAACTTACTACTGCCATCGTCAAGGCTTTCACTTATTATTACAGATACTTTCATTACAATCATAATAACTGGCGTCACCACTACAATAATCACTAAAATTACCATTATGCTTTACAGGACGGCACAACCATGTTGATAGAGGCGACGAAGGGAGGGCATGCAGACATGATAAAACTTCTATTTGGTTGGCTGAGCAAGAACTCACAGTTACCCTTGACATCCGATGATCATATCGCCAATAACACCGAGTACGAGGATGATGACGATGAAGATGACGACGACGACGACGATGATGATGATGATGATGATGATGATATCGATGAAGCAGATCAAATACAGGTGAAGGAAATTTTTAAAAATTTGTGTCTGTTTTACGAGAGGAGGTATAATTCATGACGGTTTTTACTAAATGAATTAAGTTTTTTCATACGTTTTTATGTATGTAGCGTCCCGTGAAATCTAATAATTCACGCAACGTAAAAAGTGCACGACCTGGTGTTTGACTTACTTCTTAATGAATTTATTGAGAGTTTAGTGAAGCTTTATAATGTATTAAAAGAAAATAAATTATTTTATCTATGTACATATACTTGACAGCCATTCCAACTGAACACTGTGCAGTCTCAACTTCCCCCCATCGACTCCATGCCTGGTGACTGCCATTGTTCCTTCATTATTCTTTCACTGAGAAATTCTTTGTAATAGCCTAATATTGCTTCAGCAGATAAACATGGCCACTGCAAGCCACCCAACCATGGCAATCACGAGCTTAGCAGTATCATCTTCTCAGACAACTCTGATAATGAAGAGTATGACGATGAAGAGGATGAAGACGACGACAACGATGACGTAACGGATGGAATAGTGAATAAAGAGTTACCTAAGTCAAATAAACCAAAGGAGGCATCTTCCTATGCCACTGGACAACAAACTCTGGTCTGGAAGGCTGAACAGGTTGGTTCCCTGATTAGATATATAAAAGTTTAGTGAATAGATACAAGACTAATTCTTTAGCATCCCAAAGCTAAAAGATCGATTGGTCAGAATATATTATTATTTATACTCGTTAAATATCTCTTGTCTCATTGCATGAAGTTAGACACGTGAGGTATCATGGAGAAGTTGTGTGTCAGTTCACTTGTTTTTATGAAATCCAAAAAAATAGTAATGGGGTTTTTAAAGTTTCAAACTATTACATAAACTATAGAATTCAAAATTAAGTTTTGAAAGTCTGTCAACATAAAATATTTGTTTAAAGGGATAAAAATAGCTGATTTTTGTATTTTTAAACATTAACCCTCATGTATCTATACAAAAACATTTTGGTATAGGATGATTAAGTAGACAAATCAAAATCATTGCCCAAAAAGCATGCAGGGTACCTTAAAACTAAAAAAATTTAAACTCAAGTTTTCCATGTATGATACTGACATTGTTAAACATGGATATATATGAAAAAACTTAAAAGCCTGTCTAAGTAAGAATATAACACACTCTTTGTATAGAAATACAAATTAGGAATAAATTTTTTGTTGATTTGCTTACTACATAGATTTATGAATCGATAAATGAATCAATGCATTGATATGCAACAGATCGAGAGGGACCCAGAGCTGCAGAAGTTGCTACGTTTGCATGTGAGTAAGTCGAAGGTGTTTAAGGAAGCATGCAAGAAGACTAGAAGGCTGTCATGTGGGTCAGATTCTGTCCTTCCATCCTCGAAGTGTTCCAAAAACAATGCCACGTCTAATTGTGTGTTATTTTTCTTCACAGTTTTTTTAATTTATTTACTTTAAAATGAAATTTTAGTTTTTTGAAGATATTTATTTTAATGAATTTTTATTATAGCGCGTTTTTTTTACACCAAAAGCGGGTTTTTTTCTAGAATTAAGAGGTGTTTCGACGCTTAATGTTAATTTTATATAAATTTACCTATATATTTATGAATAGTTATAATTTTTGTTTGAACAGTTGATAAAGAGAAAGCCTCAAAAGCTCTTAAGAACAGCAAGGACATACATTACTGCACTGATAAGGCTTGTTGTATGTGTGGGTGTATGAAGGGAGTCAAACGTGTAGATGGAGATAAGAAAAGCAGGAAAAAACATGAAAGTTCATGCCAGGGTTGCACCTTTGACAAACCATGTAAATAGTTTAATTAAAATTTATTTTCATTTTTATTTAACAAACTTTAATTAAAATAATTTTTTTACAGGTAAGTTTGCCCACTACAAGCTCCAGCGACTGCACCACCAACATTCCAATGATGCAACAGTTTGTAATCAAGTCCACCATAAAGAAACTTGTTCCTATTCTTCTGAAGCCCCCTCTGCACCATTCAAACATCTAACCGCCAAACAACCGTCCTCCGAATACCCATTAGATATCGACGCTCTTACTGTGGGAGACCAAGAAACAGCTTTAACGTTGGCTTCGTCATTGGGCTACGCAGATTTTGTGTACCTTTTTTTGTCAAAAGGTTCCAACATTGAGCACAAAGACCGCAAAGGCTTCACCCCCCTCCTGCATGCAGCCAGTGCAGGCCACTTGAAGATTGTGAAGATTCTTTTGCGGGTTGGTGCCAATATTGAAGTAGAAGCAGAAAAATCAAAAGATACTGCTCTTTCACTAGCTTGTGCCAATGGCCATGCTAAAATAGTTGAGTTGCTGATACGCAAAGGAGCAGATACAGAACACCGAAACATTGAAGATTACACCCCTCTAAGTCATGCTGCAGCCAAGGGTCATGTAAAAGTCATAGAGATCCTTTTGTTGTATGGTGCAGAAATAAACTCTCGTACGAACAGCAAGTTTGGCATGTCACCTTTAATGTTGGCTGCCATGTACGGTCATGCAAATGCCGTCACCCTGCTTCTCGACAGAGGATGTGATGTCAACGCTCAAAACGAAATTCACCGAACTACCGCTCTTTCTTTGGCATGTTTCAATGGAAAACATGAGATTGTATCAATTTTGGTAGATAGAAAAGCTAATCTAGAACATCGAGCCAAAGCGGGAATAACACCTCTGATGGAGGCTGCTCAGGGAGGCTTTGTTGAAGTTGGCAAAATTTTGTTGGATAGAGGAGCTGACGTTGGAGCTGTGCCTGTCTCTTCCTCGCGAGATACCGCTCTTGGAATAGCAGCTGAAAAAGGCCATTTCCAATTTGTTGAGTTATTGCTGTCAAGAAATGCGCCAATAGACGTGAAAAACAAACGAGGGGCGACTCCTTTGTGGCTGGCTTGCAACTCAGGCCATCTGGAAGTAGTCAAACTTCTCTTGCAACATGGCTCAGATCCCGATTCTATGGACAACAGGAAGATCTCGTGTTTGGTAGCTTCTTTGAAGAGTGGTCAAATAAAAATCGTTAAGTTGCTCGTTGAATACGTCAGTCAATTGCCTCCGGATCCTGAGTGTGTTAAGTATAGAAAGGCCATATATGAAACCGAAAAACCAGAACTTATCGAAAAATGCTTACAGTGTTTAGAAATTATCAAAAAAGCTAAAGAGGCTCAAGCAATGAAAGCATACGAAAACGCAGTCATTTTGTTAGATGAACTACAGCAAGAAAAGAAAATGGAAGCTAAAAAAAGAGCTGCTAGAGAGAAAAAACGGGAAAAGAAAAAACAAAGAAAAAAAGATAAAACTGCTAATACGTCAACCAACAAAACTAACTCTGAAACCGTTGAAATATTAAATTCCAAATCATCTGAAAACAACGTTTGCCATTTGAGTGATGAAGAACATTTGCATAAAAATAGCTTTGATGCCTCTGATGAAGATATTTTCGAAAAAGAAAATAAACCAAAGAACAATGCAAAATCTAATAATGCAAAGTATGACAAATCGACTAAAAAATCCAAATCTACTAATCTCCACACGCCTTCCAAAGGGCCCAAAGAGACTGCAAACAACAACACTCCAAATTCTACCAAGAAAAAGACTCTAGGGGTTGACACAATTTCTACGAATTCTTCCATTTTAAATAATCTACCTCTTCAAAACTCAAAAATACAGTATGAAAATTGTATGGATATTATTGAAAAAGATTATGCAAAGTCAAAAATTTCAAGCATCAGTGACTTGGATGATTTTGGTTATCTTTCTATGCCTCCCACTAATATTATAGTGGCACCAGTTATCATTTCTACTGCTAACTCTTCCAAAGCCATTAAATTGGAAAACAAAACTAAGTCAAATGCTGAAAGTGTGCCTCAAGTAATCACATCAAGTGACCAACGTACGAACAATTCAATTTCTGTTACCCATTCAGCATTCCAATCTTTCAATCTCACCGATTCACCTAAATGTTTGTTATCGTCTCCTAGCTTAACCAAAGTGACCACGTCTTTTAGATCACCGAATTCAACAACATCGCCTAGTGTCAAACCATTTGCAAGGAAAAAAATTCTCACAACAACTACATCAACAAGTTCAACCACAGTTACCACTTATTACTCTGGTTTGTATAAAAAAGATGATTCCTTGAACAACAAAGATCAACTCAAAAAAATAAAAAAGATAGATGTTCCAGCCAAAGCAGTAAGCCGGGTGATAGGTAGAGGTGGCTGTAACATTAATGCTATAAGGGAATTTAGTGGTGCGAAGATCGATCTTGACAAATTGAAAACCAGCGATGATGCTGTTGTTACTATCAAAGGTGTTGGGGACTCCATTCTCAAAGCTTCAGAACTAATCACTGCTTTGATAAGAGAAGCTGACAAGGACATTGAACAACTCATCAAAGCCTTCAAGAATCAATTGGCGACGGGAAGCACTTCTTTTTATAGCGAATCAATCAACTCGGCGAGTTTTTGGAAACGAAACGAATCTACTGATACTTCAACTCAAAAATCTATGGCAACACCTTCGAATCAGAACAACGTCAAGGACTTTCCGATTCCAACAAAAAATGTATGGGAAAATAGAAAGCTTCAAAATGCTTTGGCTGAACGTAACAAAGCTTTTATTGGAAGTAATAGTGCTTCTAATTCTAACCATACTTCTTTAGCAACGACCACAACTACTGTCACTAATGCCTGGTTAAGTACTCCCAAGATTTCGACATCAGTATCTGATGAGCCATACACTCAACAGGTGCTCATCTCCAACCTCGACATGAGTGGTTCCAATGTTTGGGATAACAGCATGGCGGATGGCATCGGAGGTCACTCCTCCAGTTCAGCTGTCATAAGCAGCAATGAAAAGCCCCAGCTCATAACCACATTTCCCATTGGAGCATGGAAATCTGTGGAAAAGAACAGCAGAATCACTCCACCAAATAATTATGCCTTTCAGAAACCTTTGGATCAAGTAAAGTCAGAGAAAAATATTAATGATTGGGTTAAATCGGTTAATTCTTCAAACAATATTTCTCAACAAAGTAGTGTTACATCCACAGTGTCTGTCACAAATTTTACAGTTCCTTCAGGTTCTACTTACATAGATTCTAATAAAATCCCCATTCTTGCTTCTAAGAAAGTTAGCAGTCAAGAAGAATCATTACCAAGTAATGAAGCACCAAGTTCCCAAATGGACTCTTCTGTCTTATCAGCCTCCAGAACCCATTCACTCTTCAACTTTACTGATGGCTCAAAGCATTTAGTTGAAGATGTGGGGCCCAAGACAATAAGGGAGTACTCTCCTTTTGGGGCAGTGGCGTTTAACAACCAACCAACTCTAGTCAGTGGTTGTGTCACCACTTCTTCCGAAATGGCGGTTGATAAGTCTAAAGCCCCTGGATACAGACCCACTCATATGATTCCAAAATCTCCACCTATTTCTCAAGATGCGGCTTCAACGCATTATAACCACGATGATAAAGTCTTAAACTTACCAAAAGTGTCAAGTTTGAATAATGAAGTAAAATCTGAGTTGAATCATGGATCTCTTTTTTCTTTCAGTCCTCAAGCTCAAGGTTTAAAACAAAAGACAGGGCTCGAAAATGAAGGTCATTACAAAGGATCTCTGAATTCTAGCATGCCCCTTCTTGTACCTAAATCAGATTTGATGCACCCTCAACAACAACCAATTGCCAGCCAACATTCTTCCAACTACCCTTTCAACCTGGACATGTTCATACCCAGTCAACAAAAAATTTTGAAAAACGAAGCCGTCAATGATCTCGAAATGAATCAACAATTTTTGCAACACCCTCTTCATTACTCTTCCAACCAACAAAGGTACCAAAAAACAGGCGCTCCAATCCTCAACCCAGATATCAATTCAAACTTTAATCAGATGCCTTCGCTCAATCCGTCAACCAGCACCAATCAACTGCATTATAGTCCACTGTTTGCTTCAGATAGCAAAAAACAATCAGTTTTGCAACCTATAGGCACCGAAAGAAACAGTAAGAAGCAACAAAAACCGCCGGTAATTACAACATCAAACGTGCATCAAGCGATGAAACAAAACTCCCCTTCTCCTGGTGTCCAATCCAATCATCTTCTTTACAACAACTTCACATCTAACAGTAGCAATTCCGTCGTTAATGATTCCCACTTGAATTCTCCATTCATCAAGATGAATTCACAACAAAACTATCCATTCTCGGAACCCTGGACTCGCCCAATCAGTATGTTCCTATTATTTTTCGCCATTATATTCAATTTTTTTATCATAATATAACCAGCCCAAAATCAACTTGATACAGACAACACGGGCGTGCAAAATACCGTCCCAAATCTCAACTACCAGCATATCTCTATGGCCAACAACGATGGAAATTCTCCTTTCCTTTTTAACAATGTAGACGATAAGACCAATCTGGTGAATAATGTGAGCCATCTCAACAGCAACATCAACCGTTGTCACAATTACCACCAGATGATGGTTTTACAAATTTTGCAATTGTATTTCATTACAATTTGTGTGCATATTTTTGATTTATTTTTGAAACAGTAAAAATTTAGTTATCATCATTAAGAAGTATGAAAAAACTTTGATATGAAATAACAGATCAATCTTTAGCCTTAAGCATGAATAAACGAAAACAGTCGGCAGGCGATTCATACGACTCCATGTCTCACAACTCCATAATGCACCCCCGCGCCATGCATTACCAACAACAACTGCACCACTACCAACCATCCTACCCACATGCTTACAACAATGACCCTGATAACTGGTACCTCAAACAAGCCCAACGAGATAAAGTACGTGTTTTTCCTTCAAGAGTTAACCCGAATATTTACTGTGTTAAAAGTTTGTATAATGAGAGATTTAATATTCATTAGTTTGTGTCATGCTAAATTATAGTTTGAAGCTAAATGTAATATATCAGTGTCTGAGATTTAAACATTCAAATTAAAAATGAATATTTTTCCTTGAAAATTTTTTTGATTTAAAAATTTTTAGAATTCATGGAACGTGTGGACCCTACCGGAAAATAAATGAGCGTTTTAAATTCAAGTAACTTTCATTTGAACTTGAATTGGATGATGGTGAAATGGGATTGGATACATGGTTATAGGGATTCATTTGCTTAAAATTTATATGTCTAATCAGAGTAACCAGGCATCGTTGAATGAAATACTAATAGAATTGTATGAGATTTCACAACAATGGTTTATCAACTTACAGAGTTCTTCCATCATTCCTTCCAACTTTCGATGTTTCAGGCTCTTAGGTTCTCACCCTTTTGATTATTTTATCGATTGTTTTGTATGTATATTCTTAAATTTATCTTAGTTTTGGTGAAAGAATTCTTTCACCCACCTGGAAGGATCTTACGATTTTGGACCATGATTATTATGTTGTGTTTGTGTACGTGTAGATTCTTAAGTTTGTCGGTGCAAGTATGATTGTCTGTCTAATTGTCACGCTTCGAGGCGCTATTTCTCAACGCTTCGCTATATTTGTCAGTTATTTGTGGTTTATTATATTGAGTTATTACAATCGATTTTGTTATTTATAGTTCCAGAAGTGTTATAATTTCTTTGAATTTTTTTATCGTCTTTTTGACTTAAGTTACGTATTACTTGTAATGAAGATTATAACTTGCTTTTGAGAGTGTATCATGTTATTGTAGTTTATATAATTTTCCCAAATCTACTCACTAAGGTATCTAACGTGCAACATATTATTTTGTGTAAGAGGTATCATTAAACATATGATGACATTCGGAGTGTAAATTAGCATGAGGTCTTGATGTTAATAAACATTACGTCTTCTAGAGAATACCATCCAAATTACCTCTATTGGTGCCGATGATTCGATGAGGCCATGTTGCTTCACGTAGAAAGATGTTTTGAGTGATGATATAAGTGCGTGTATTTCAATGTGAATAGGGAAATCACGGCGTAATGAAGTCACCTTCAGCACAAAATCTATTAAGACTCGGCGGCCTAATTACACTAATGATTCAATCTGAAATCACGGCTTGATGAACGTACTAGGCCACTGTGTCTTTGTATACAAACAAAAGTTATTTTATCACCATCCATCACTCAGAGATGCTCATAAAACTTAAACGACTGCCATTCATCAGGCACTTTTAACACTAGATCCGGTGAACGTTTTTGATATGATTTTTTGAGCTAGTGATTCCAACTTGAAGACTTGGATTTTCTTCGACATAGAGTTCTGTATGGTCGTTAAATCTTGCTATAAAACTTGGCAAATATACTTTCAAGGTTGAAAACTCTGAAAACTTAAAGATCAGAATTTATTAAGCAGAAATTTTAAATAAGGTATTTAGATTTTCTCGAACTTTCCAAGATTTTCAAAACTTTCTTTAATTACTTTCATAATTGAAAACGATTAATTAAAAAGTCAAATTTTTGATTTGAAGGTCGGATGCCATTCCTAGTAAATGTATGCGTAAAAGAACATTTCGTAAACTGAGTCATGTCTTTTAACACAAAAAAATCTTCTATAAAGAAAATTCCTTTGCTGAAGACGCAATACCTATGAAATTTATTTTTATATACTCTTCAAAAACAAAAATATTAAAAAGATTTTCGTTCAAAGAAACAAAGAAAGGTCATGTTTTGAAAACAATTGTCCATGTAGATAAAATATATTACTAAAGATTCACGATGCCCCAAGCTCAATACTATCTCACGGTCAATTATTGATGGCAGCAAAACTGGGGGATCGAGTCTATTTGCCAAATAACCCATCACTATTCTTCAAAAAGATTTTTTCTATCTTAAAAATTTTAGTTTAGTTTTTAAAATTTAATAGAAAAGCTTATATTAGAAAAAATCTCTTGTCGGTAATATGAAAATATTTTATTTGATGTTTGAATTATAAGATTGTTCAAAGAATCTAGCTTTGCTCAAAGAATCTTAAAGCGATTATTTGGGTTTTAAAACTTCTAAATAGCGATTAGCAAAAAAAAAAAAATTTATATAAATTATCTTTTTAAATCTTTTAAGACAAGAAACATAATAAAATTTATTTTAAAAATCTGCAAAAAAGGTTTAAATGTGTGGAGAATAGCAAGAAAAATAGGTAATAGAAGAATGGGTGGTAAGAGAAGGGAGAGGCACAAACAAAGAACTGACCCACTTGTTCAACTGACTCATCACTGCATTACTAAGCTCTTATGAGTTGCATTCATGTATGGGTATACGTTATATATACATTGCATATATTTAGGTTCAAATCATGTATGGTCTTTTCATATATTGTAAGTATTATAATTAGTTGAGTATTAACATTATCTATTTTCATTATAAGAGATTTATAGTGCTTTAAGTTTATATGTCAGTCGGCAAATTGGAAAATCGTCTAATTCACTTCAGCACTTTACAAATTGTGTATAAATTTTTATTCACTTTGCAAATTTTCTGCAATCTAAACTCTATTAAGCGATCATCCTTTGATAAATGCGATAAGTCTGGATGGCAGCAATTGTGTGGAGGTTAACGAATTTCTCTAAAAGGGTCGGGGTGCTTGGTTGGGTAGGACAATTTTTTTTGCGTTGTAGGGTTCTAGTCGTGCGATAATTTGGCTTGTTAAGATGGTGTAACTTGCAGTTTTATTAGTAGACTCGTGAAATAAAGAGAAAATACGCGTTTTCAAACTTTTTTCAAAAATTTGAAATAAGAAATATTTAAGTTTTTTGAAATAATATTTAAAGCACTTAGCTTCTCTCAATTTTCGAGGTTCGTATTACGAAAAGCTTTGTACTTGAAACACAATTCGAAAGGCTTCAGTGTTGTTTTATTGAAGGTTTTTTCACTAACGATGAGTTCAATGGCTTGGTCTTGAAATTTTTAAAAATTCACAGAATTTTCAATTTGATTTGATAATATAGCGAAATAAATTTGAAGGTTTTATAAAGAAGATAGCTTATGGTTTCGATTATCGTGTTCTATAAAAAATTGTGGAGTATTGTTCGTGAAAGCCTTGTTTAATGTATTTATGCAAAGAAATATAGGACCTGGCAAGTAGAATGAATTGCTCGTTACAATTGCAAAATTGCCCTTAAATAAGAATAAATATAATAGACCTTTTAATATATTTATTTTTTGATTTTTGTTTTTTATTTAATGATGATTTTTATCATATTTATACTTATAACAAATTATATGACACATTCAAATGAAATTTTTGACACTGTTATTACAAAAGTTATAAAAAATATGCGGTATTTTTTTTTGAAAATGTCAGCTTTATTTCTTCACTTGCAAAAATGAAAAATATCTGTCGAAAAACAGCTGAAAAGTTAAATTAAAAAATTAACCCAAATCCAGTGCGAAGACTTGGTTTGAAGCTCTTTGTGTAATTCAAGCTGTAACTTAATTTTGAAAAAAAAAATTGAGAAATAAATTTTAAAGGGATTCATGAGATTTGATACTTTTCCATCTTCAAGTTATTTTATAATTGATGCTATAGAAATAAACTATAATAAGACGCCGCATAAAATGCGTGTATGTATATATGAGTGAAAAATGTTTAAATGACCGAGTATATAACCTAAGCAGTGGAATAGCATGCTTGTATATGGGGCAGTTCAAGGTATTTGTCTATGGATTTGTACAAAAAGGCGTTTCAAAAGGAATAACGTTTATAGCAGCAATAAATACGAAAATCGTTGAATATTTAAAAAATGGAATTTAAAAAGTTGCTTTTGGTGTTATTAGTTTTTTTCTGTTTTTTTGTTCAGAGTTTTAAAAAAAGATTGCAAAACAGGAGGTATAAATACAAAGAAAAACGAGTAAAAGACAATCCTCAAAATGAATTGAATAGCTATAACAACCATTCGTCACCTGTTCAAGCTTTTGATAATAAAAGTTTACAATGGCAACCCAATTCAAACATTAACGATCAATCTATTTCCAAGTTGACAGATGAACTGTTGGAAAAATGTTTGGAAAGGAAACACTGCATTCGAAAGGGTGTTGAAACGAAGTACGACATAATAGAATCGATGAATCGCAACTGTTTCTGTGACGACCTTTGTGTTGCTTACGATGATTGCTGTGCAGATTTCGTTAGGCCCAGAAACATAGTGCTCAAAATGGACCCCACACTCATCTCGTGCTCACCTCTTAATGTTAACTTTACATCACCCTCATCTGATGCCCAGCACCATCATGTCAACTTTGAGAAAATGCCCATAAGGATTATTAAAAAGTGTCCTCGTGCATTTAAAGATAGTTTCATCAAAAGCCAGTGCGCTAAGAGTTTTGATTGGTTTCGTAAACTTCCAGTGAATGGTAGGTTCAGTAAAATCGTGTATCAAAATTATTATTGTGCGGTTTGTAACGGTGATACAGAAGTTGTGTTTTGGAACATCGAAATGAAATTCACGGCAAATTTTCAGTCACTTTTCGGCATAGGATACATCGAAAACATGTCAAAAGATACATTAGCCAACTTTTACAAATTTGAATACCCTCACAACATGGCGCCTCGATATTGCGAGCCTGATCTAATATCGAAATGTGCGGATTGGTGGAAGAGTAGCATGGACCATCATTTGTGCACCGCTCACGACAAGACCTCTTACATCTATGCTGATTTAAGAGATAAACTGCAGGTATATCGTAATGGCCAATGTGCCATTTGCAATGGGATCGCTTCTGATTTATTCAGTGAATGCCCGGGTAAAGAACGAGAAAAACTTAATTTGTATACATCCAATTTTATCAACAATTATAAAAATCCTTCTTTTAGAATTTTAATTGACATCAACACAAATGAAGGATTCATTAAAAAAATGTACAGTAATGGCGCTGAAGATATGTTGAAGAAGATATCTTTAACAAAGTGTGAAATCGGTTCAGTCCTGGAGCCTTTTGAATGGAAATGTAAAGAGGTGTTTTGCAAAAAAAACTATTTTTTAACTAAAAACGGTTGTAAAACGCCCAACGATTTTACTTCTCAAAATTTCAACAACACTTCTAACCTGACAAAAACTTCTACCACTAAAAAATTGATCAATGCTCAAAATAAAAAAAATTCAAGTTTGGGAATGAAAAAAAATGAAATTAACTCAGCAAAAAATCAAAAACTAGATGAAATTTCAGAAAATCTTTTTGAATTGAAAAACACAGAATTTTTTCTTAATTGCTCACAAAAAAAATCATACAACGACACACAAGTAGAATTTTTAGAGAAAGGCTCAATCAAAGTGACACAAAGTGGGGAGGTATTCTCTTTGGATCGTTATCAACATCTGGGGTCAAATGTTGTAGTATGCCATTCTGAAGACATTGAAGTACTAGACGCAATAAAGTTACAACAAAATGAAAGTTCAACCACCCTTGTAGACATACCTTCAAAGGAGATTTCTGAACTTTATGTCGAAATAAATTATTTCAATTTGACTTCAGTTCAACGTTTCCTTTCATTTGTTGCAGCTTTTATATCCATTTTTTGCATCTTTATAACACTCATTTGCTTCATCATCTTCAAACCCTTACGTACAAGCTACACCGGCTTTTGCATTGTTGGATTAGCAACATGTTTGACTTTTGTGGAAATACTCATAATTTTCATAATGATTTTTGAAGACAGTCTGACGATAAAAAGTTATTGCTTTTACATAGCAATATCCTTGCATTTTTTTTCATTATCTTCATTTTTTTGGCTCAATTCTTTCACTTATATGTCTTTTAAGAATCACATTAAGCAAAAAAGCGAAACAATTTGCGAAATTAATTTCATTGACATTGCCTTTTTATTGGCATACACCATCTTTGTGCCATCAATTATCGTTTGCGCCACAGCATTTTTTGACATATACGAAGTCAATGGCTATTTCAGACCACATTATGCCCAAGAAGGCTGCTGGATTTCGAATTATAATGCTATTTTAGTCTATTTTTTCGTTCCAGCCATCCTTCTTGTCATTTTAAACTTCATCTTCATCTTTTTCTCTGCAATTAATCATTGTAAAAATCGCTTATCGAACTCTTCTTCAGAAACATTTGATTTCAATGGCATTTCCATCCCCCTCAAAATAAACTTGATTGTCATATCAACATGGATCACTTCTTCAGTAGCTGCGTTTACTCAAATCCTCACATTTTGGTTTCTCTTTATATTTCTAAATTGTCTTATCGGTCCAGTGATGTTTTTCAGCACAGTATACGCCCAAAGTAATTTATGTTTCAAACGAAAATTGCATGAAAATGGGCTGAGAAACGAAGATAATATGGTAGTTCTAACTACAGACAGTTTCATTTCGAAAGATGAGAGCTCAGAAACAAGCAATGGGGCTTACACGGGCAAATCTTCAAGGGGAAGTACTCTGGAAAGCAGAAGACATAACAGCGAGTCCCAAGAAGTTTTCGAACAGCAATACTCTTCTCAACAAGTGTATCGATACCACACCATGAACCTCAACTCCAGCCCTTATACCAACCATTTGCATGTCGATAACAGATCTTTGCGGAGTAACCAGGGCCATGATGCACTCTTCAGTATGCGCGGAAGGTACACAATAGACAAAACAAACCTGAAAGAACTGGTATTAATCGAAACTTGCATGTAAATGACTGTTAATAATTTTATTTCTATTTATGCATTTTTTCGGACCTTAAATCAAATTTTAATTAACTTCATTTCATTTACATTTTAATTATTTATTTGTATCCAGCTTCAGCGTAAATCTACTTTTTTTTGTTAGACTTTCATTACCATATGCTTATTTTTGCGTAAAAGAACGAAAAAAGCTTATGATCATTTTCAAAACATAGCAACTGGATAGCTATGGAGGCCTAGTAGTATAATTTCACGTCGTGTTTTCATGTTTTCAATTTAGGAAATTGAATCGCAACCACCCTTGATTAAAAAATAACTAGAAACTAAATGATACTTTGTGATTTGGAGTTTTTTTCCTGTTTAAAAGTTGATTTTATGGCCATGATTCGGATTCTAAAACGATATAAACGTTCAAGCACGCGATTCCACAATGCAACACTCTAGCATTCATCCCTCGTGAATGAATTTTTAAGTTTAAATTTAACAGAGTCAAATATAGTTGGAGGGTGTTTAAAACTTAATCCATTTGAGTCATTTTTTTATTCTTATTTCCCTGAAACACGTTTTCCATCGTGACACTCCGCTATAGAAGATTCAAAGCTGTGCAGCAAAAGCTTTTGTTTTCTCAAAAATTAAATCGGCTGAAATATTATTTTATTTGGTGAACTAAATTTGAATTAAAAAGCTGAATCAAAAAATAATTTTAAAAACTAGACACGTTCAAAAAATGTGCATTTCACGCGCATTATTTGAAATTTTCCGTGCAAAAAACTTAACGGTTTTAAATAAGTTTTTAGAGAAATATCTGTTTTTAATGAGATTTTTAAAAAGACAACAAGATAGAAAGGTGTTCAAGAGAGATAAATTGACGTTAGAAGAGTGTCAGAAGTTGAATTAATTATTTTCAATAGATGGCAGTAAAAACTCAAAAGTATTAAATTCATAAAACATACGGAAAAAATTTTAAATGCTTATTTAAAACTTTACATATCAAAATCTCAAATAGAATTTTCTTGCTAAAATTTGATAAATGGCCATCTTTACTAAATGTTTATACTATTTCCAAAAGTTTCTTAAGAACTTTATCTATTTTGACAGATGATCCTTTCAGCAAAAAAAAGTATTTACAGTGAATTTGATTGTTGGAATTGTTATAGATTTTGAAGATGCATATATAATCAGTTGCTGACAATTTTTTTCACCGCGTCTAAAAGGTGGCCAATTTGTCATTTTTGACATATCCTGTCCTATTATTGTTATTTCATTATCATCATTATTACTGGTGTTCTTTCATTGTTATTATTTTTTATATTTTTATTATCAGTGATTTTCAAATCATTAGTTTTCTTTCATTTTTATTAATTTTTTATCAATAGTTTTTAAATTTTTTAGCCACAAGTGTTCTGTTTTATGGCATTTTATTGAATCCTGATTGGAACACAAAAATGGAAAAGTTTTGTTAAATTTTATCTAAAACTCTGAGTTTTGTTTTAGAATGGATAAAAGCTTTACAAATAAATTAAATTTATATTTGAAAATATTAAATCAACGTTGTAAATTTTTTGTAGTGAAGATGGTGAAGTTCAAAGGGAGAAAAGTAAAAAAAATGCAGTTCATCTTTTTCAATAAAAACTCAAAGTGATTTAAAAACAATAAAATAATATAAATATTTAAAATTATCATTTAATGCAAACTTTCACTTTTGTTACATCATACTGATGAACGTGTTCAAATATTTGAAGAAGGCAGAAGTTGAATCCTTCATGCAATCAACAATACAAACTATTTTGTGGCTTAGAAAAACTATTGTTGTTAGCGGCTACTTTTATATATGATTGCTAACCTAGATCTAAAATATCAGAAAATCTACACTTGGGCAGTTTTTCTTGTCTTTGTCAACCAGGATCATCCGCAGAGTTCAAATAGGACTAGAGTGAAATAAGATTTATGCTTAGAAATAACAATGATTTCCAATTGAAAACTATATGCATCAATTTGGCACCTTCATCGAGGTCTTCTAGCTACTTTGTCATCCGTTGCTTGTCCTCGCATCAACGTTACCGTCATTCAAACACTGTTGTAGAGCATCAGGTGGTGCAAAAACATCTTGTAATGAGTAAATGTAAATGCCATTTTTCGTTAAACGAGTGAATGGAGTTTATAAAATATCAACTAAAATTGTTTTAATGGCAAATTAAAATCAAAAACTGAATATTAATATTGCTTAAAGCACTATATCAAAAGCTTGTTTAAGCTATAATATATAAACACAAATGATATAAATTGCTATTATTTCCTGGAATTATTAATCATGAAGCTTTTCTCGAAAATGAATGCAATTTAAAAATAATAAAAATTAACGTGTATTAAAATGGCTCAGATAAGGTAAAAAAGGTCGTGTCAAAGCTACCAAAGGTCATCTTCATAGGTCACCAAATATAATTTGAAAAATGCAAAGCATTTCTTGGAAATATGAAATATTTAATCAACTTATTAAACTAGTACCAACTCATCTTCATAAATTTCTTTTAAGGAGATTTTTTTTGGGATTATTATTGAAGAAGTTTGCCATAAAAGATTAGAAAGAGTGGAGGGTTCGAAAACATTCTATGAGTTGTGGATTGTTTCAGTTATTGGTTTTTAGTTACTAACAAGTGAACATTAGATGTATACAAAAATCGAATTTTCAAGGTAGATGTAGTAAAGTTATTTGAAAGTAAATTTAGATTTTTTTTTTAATTTTGAACATTTTGCACAAAAATAGCAAAAAAAAACAAAAAACTAGCAATTGAATTTATTCTAAAATAAATTTTCTTTTTTTCCAAAAAATTGTTCATGTTTATTTTGTATAAATCTTCAAAAAAATATAAACTTTAAAAAATGATCCTCTTCATTATGTCTTTTGTACCCATTTTTCAGACTCATTCATTCGAATTAGATTCAAAATGAAATTTACATACTTTTATGAATTATTTCATAATATTTCAAAAAATTTGAAAATACCTTAAATTTACTAAAAACCAACCATTAAAAGTGAACCATAAACCCAACTCTCGTGGACATGGGCGAAACTAAGCTTAAAACGCTTGAACGGCTCGGTGCACGCACCCTTGGTATGTAGGTCAAGTGGTCATTCCACAGGTTGGAGGTCAAATGAAGAGGAAAAAGAAGAGAAAGAAAAGTTGAAAGAAAACAAAAAACTATTTATAAATGAGACTATTATTTATTTTTTTGGTCCTATCAAAAGAGATGACTATAAACCCTAAGGATTTTAAAAGTATAAGTGTAAAATATTTTGAATTGAATAAATTAAACAATAATGAAAATTATTTTGTAAAATCAACAATATATACCTAAAAAATAAAACAGAATAACAGTGGAAACCACAGAGAACACAGTGCTTGCTGGAGCATACAACTGCGATAAAAGAACGTCAATTGTTATCGACTGCATTGTTCGGATGCCTGCGACAAGTTGTGGTCAGTCTAGGGTTAAGGATCGTGTAGTGTTGTTGTAATCCTTATTATAATTGTGTTGTAGTTTGTGCTCGAATCCAGTGAAGTTTTGTTTTTGGTATGGTGTTTTATACTATGCTGAATTTTTATTATTATGATATTTATAATTTATTTTTAATGATGGCTTTTTTTATTTCGATTTTGATTTTTTGCTATATCACAGAAATTTATTACTTTTGGTTGAAAAGATATTTGAAATTTTTGGGGCTCAAACATTAAATTTTTATGACATATTTTATAGCTCTCTGATCCACTTTTATGAATCTTTAAGTTTTCTAATTTTTATTCACACTTTAAAATTCTATGATAAATTTCTAAATTTTTAAAAATACTCACCGAATCATCATCTTAATTATCGCTAAATTCTATTTAAAATGCCACAAACCACGATTCACCATTAAACGTTCAGAATGTTTCGGAATAATTATTATATACCAAATTTGTTCAAAATAAAAAATTATTCTTTAAAAAAAAGAGACACATGATAAATAGAATAGAAATTCTTGTTTAATACTATCAGAAATTCCATTTTTTGTATAATGTTTTATAACAGTGGAGAGATCGCTTTTTGCTGATTCATTGTCACCCACACGCGACATACAGCTAAGTCCGTCTCTTTTATTCTAAGCAATTTTTTGTAGATTTTACTGCTTTTAATTAGTTTCATCATATTAAATTAATTTTTTTTTGTTGTTTTTGTATTGATTTTAGTTTAAAATGATTCTGTCATGGTTACTATGCGTTGTATTAAGTGAAAAGCTTTGTTTGGCGAAACATTCCACGCTCACGAGCCAATTTTTTATTTAAAATTTAAATTATTCGAAAAAAATAATTAAAAATTGAAAGCACACTTCAAGAGATCCATAAAAATAAGATTGTTCTTTTGTTGAATTCAGACAAATTTCAAATGACTGAACCTTCAAATGAGAGCTTCTATACCACTAAATCAAATTTTTTTCTTCTTCTATTGACATTTCAAGTCTTTGAATCCTTAAGTACTTGTTATAATACTTTCATCAAAAGATTCAACTTCATTGTGTGTCATTTACATAAGGATATTTTTCAATTTTTTATTTATTACTTAAGGATTGTGCGTCGTTCGGTTAACAATAGCTGCTTTCACAGTCTTCTGTTGAAATGTCCCTAACAAATATTACCAGTCAACTTTGACATTTTCACTTATTTGAATCTGTCTTTCAATTTCCATATATCTTTTATATCTTCATTAATTCCTTACATTTGTAATTATTTTAAACTATTTAAAACACATTATTGCTATTATTGGAATTGTTTAGATATTTTTATATAGTCAAATATTCAACAAATCTTAACCAAGAAAAAATAACAAGAAATCCTCATATTAAAACAAAATCAGTTATTAGGGAAACATGAAAAAAAACCATAGATCAACTGAGCATTCAAGATAATCTTAAAACTATAAAAGACCCAATAACTCAAAGATATTATTAGCAGGCATATTATTCCGTAGCGTCCGCAAGGATCTCATATACTGTTACGCGGTCTTTGTTCTTTTAATGGCTTGTCAAAAGACCATTATAGTTCACAAAACTTGGGTTTGCTTTTAGAATCAAATTTCATTTTTGTTTTTTTAAATAGTTCTTCATTTTGAATTAACTCTTTACAAATATTTTTTGTTCGAGTTCTATTTTTTAAGTTAATTTGTTTTTTTTTGTAGTTTTAACTTAAACTTAAACTTAATGAGATCCAATAAAAAAAGCTTAACAATCTTGAACTTATCAAAAAAATTTATTTTGAAGACAATGAAAAAGAGAATTAGACAATCACAAAGGGGAAGCCTCCAGAACATGAGTCCAATTAAATTAATGGTTCTACGGGCTTGAGAAATACTATTGTTACAAGACTTCCTCGAAACTTTCAAAAGCGCTTAATGCAAAAACCTTCTCACAAAAATTGTTACTTTCTCAAACAGACGCAGTTCAACAGGGTTCAAGAATAAATGTTAACCCTTCAGTAATCTATTTCATGGACCATTTCTAGCATTTAAATGCATAATTTCGTTGTAATTATATACTATAAAAGGTATTTTAACAAACAAAATGGCGATGACGTGTCTGAGATTACCCATATATGAGACACAGATTAGCACTGAGAACATCCAGCTCAGAATTAATTGGAGTTTTTGGAACAGTTATGTGTTCAATGTTTAAGAATCTTTCAAATATAACGAATTTTAATACAATTTCTAAATAATATAAATTCATGCCTCAATTGCTGCGATCAAAATGAAGTTGTAATAAAAATTTCTTTCATTTTCAACACAAAGTCGCGTGACAGTTATAATATTTTGCGCTGGCATGCACCCGATAAAGCTTCATATTTTAATGTCTTTTAATAGGCTAACGAGCGTTTAAAGCAATTAAGAGAACTGTTTTCAAATTAAACTGTATTTATTATATAATTATTAAAAAAAAAGTTTATTGACTTGTAAATGTGATAAAGTTTAGGTTTTTTCTAAACTGCACAAAGCTTTTTGCAAACACAAATCGTGTGTTTAAATGCTTTACAGTATTTTATAATAAAATAGATAATACATAATATATAATATGATACATATATACATATATAATATAATACATACTATAATAAATAATATAATAATAATAATAATAATATTAATATATTTTTTCGTGTGCTTGTAAAATCTGGCATGTTTTAAAATATATTAGTTTTTGAATTAATCTTTGTATAACTTTTTAAATTAAAAACTCAAGTTTAACATGATTTAAGTTTGTAAATGTTTAATTTTCAAATTTAAATACTTTACTCAAAAATGCTCTAATTTAAAAATAATTTCTAAAAAATAATAAAAATACTCATAAACACCAAATCAAATTCAAACTCAACTTAAAACAAAAGCCAAAACAGCCTAGATAAGGATTTCTTTGATTAAACAATCAATTAACAATAGTAATAAAGCCATCTTTAGTAGTATTATCACTGAAAAATGCAATCCTATTGATACATCAAACCCTTCTTATCACAACCCTCCCAAGCGTATCAATTAATCATGGCATGGTTCTTGTAATGATATTGTTTCCTTCTTTGATATCACTTCTGGAGCATCCCTTATTGATAAGTTGTTTGTTTCTGTTTGTTTTTATTCAGGTTCTTTATTTTTTATTGCTTATTTTTTTTATTTCTGTATTCATGTTTGTTCTCTCATTTATCAATTTTCCTTTAAAGCAAATTTGTTTGTAAATTGTGCGCTGTACACACTTTAATAATAATAATGTTAATAATTTGTTTATTTATTTTATTGTTTTGAATTTTAATATCTTTCATTTCTTTTATTACTATTTTCTGTGCCTACTCTAACCCAAACAAAACAAGGTCATCAAAATTGGAGTCAACCATTAATAGATCCATCAAAATAAACCTAATAGCAGCTAAAAAGCAAACTTCGAGAAACCTGTAAGGTCGTCAACCCTATAATGACCTTTAACTCCGAGGCTAACAAAACTTGGACTAAAGCTAACCTTTCATCACCACCCTCATAACTATTTGTTGGAGCCGGCCTCTCAGAGTAATTATGAAGGTATTAGGTTATTTATTTATTGATTCAAAGTTTTTATTATGAGTTTTTTTTGAATAAAATCTAATTTTCAGTGTTTAGTATGAATTTTAATGAAATAAATATTCCAATATATCTTTGAATTATCAAAATTTAATCCTCTTTTGGACGTCGTTAATATTTTTCTCCTCCCCACACCTCCTTCCACCTCTCATATTTCACACGTAAAGCACCGCAGATATTATTTTACGAGTGCTTTGTAGTTGTTTCATAAAGACTGATGTGGGTTGGGTGGATAAGTGGGGGTTGAGTGAATGGATGGGTGGTTGAATAGCGATAGATTAATAACTAGATGCATAGATAAGAGAATAGCGAGCTAAATCATATAACGAGATTTAAATCAATATAATTGCTTGAGAGATGTGACTAAAAGTGAGTGCTTATAACATTAGGTTAGGATCGTTAAATATTGATAAAGATTTTATTCAAGTCGAAAGTTATCTCGTGTCAAATTAGCTAGCAAATATAGTAACACCATTAGAATATCAATAACTGATACTAATACTTACGTAATGTTTGAATAAAAATTGAAATCTGCTAATTGCTAGTGCATTAGAGCAAATGAGAATAGTTGTGACACGAAGATACCATTGTTCAATGCAGTCATTATATGAGTCGCATGTTGCCTTCTGCAAGTCAACTGTTGAGTTTAATAAAGAATGCGTTTTGAAACATCAAAAAATGAAATACTTACTTAAATTTCAATTTGTATGGCTTATGTAAATGATTAGTGGGTATGCAAAACGTGATGAGAAACTAGAATAAAACTAATTTTAAAAAGGAATAAACCTCTAATGAGCATCAAAAATAAAATAACTTAAACATAAATATAAATATAAACAAAGTAACATACCAATATCTTCCCATATCTTATCTACCTGATACGTCGTATGGAACAAAAACATCAAACAAAATATGAAGCACTGAAAAGCACGAGAAGCAAGAGTAACGAACGACGCTAGCTCAGTAAGGTGGTGGGGAAGCTGGAATATGGGCGTCAACTTCAAAGGAGGAACAAGCCTGGAACTTCAAAATAATAAGAGGGTTGTGTTTGTGCGTGTGTGTGTGTGTGTGTGTGTGTGTGTGTGTGTGTGTGTGTGTGTGTGTGTGTGTGTGTGTGTGTGTGCGTGTGTGTGTGTGTGTGTGTGTGTGTGTGTGTGTGTGTGTGTGTGTGTGTGTGTGTGTGTGTGTGTGTGTGTGTGTGTGTGTGTGTGTGTGTGTGTGTGTGTGTGTGTGTGTGCATGTGTGTGCGCGTGTGTTTTTTTTAGAGGATTTTTGTGTTGGCTCTTTCAAGTTAGCCATAATATTAATTAAAGAAACAATGGTTGAAGCTCAGATAGGCAGGCAAATGTGTATGTTTGATAATTACAGTAATAAGATACAGAGATTTCTTGTATGATAATGTACCAAAAGAGTAATCGAATAAGGATCTTGCAGTTCTTACCAGAAGAATGCAATTTAATGAGCATTCCCAATTTATATTTATATTTCAAATTTAAGATTTAAATCAATTTGATTAAGTCAAAATCTTAAAAAATATATTTCGTTGAAAATGTAGTTTATTATGCGAAAATATTAGTGAGCTAATTTTAATGCAAGATTCTTGTATGTTTTTTATTCTTTAAGCATATTTTTAAAACGCAACTTGTCATGTACTTTTTGATATTATTCAAATTTATAATCGTTATGAATAATAAATTATTAAAAATGTTTCCTAAATTCAAAAAAAAATCTCAATGTCTACTTTTTGTAATTGTGTAGTGAATTATTTTCCATCTGCATCATCTTCGACCTCAGAGCGGAAACAGGTGATAAAAGATTAAGAATAAAAGTAAGATATAACGCAGTAAAAATAAACAAAAGAAGACGGAAATGAAATTGTAAATCAAAAGCAAAGGTCACTTGTACATGAAAGTTGTCTTTTATCTTCGATACAGGAAACAAGTAGCAAAAGCTTTTTTGAATTGAAGACCTTCCAAAAATGGGCGTTCCGCTTTTTTAAGATATCAAACAGAAGAAAAAATATTTTTTTAAAAAGTATAAAATAATAAATAACTATAATTAATAAAATGCTATTAGATTGATCATATATTAAACTTCAGCCAGGCTGCAACGAAAAGCATTAGAAATAACGTTAGAAGTCTATAACACCCGTATGAACTTGCCTCGAACACTAACTTAAGTTACCAACTAACCGCACGACAGCCAATCACAACTCATCTATCAACGTTTCAATAAACAAATATAAATTAAAACCGTCAACAAAACCATTAAAGAAATAAAATATGCATATATCAAACTTCTCCAATAACAACTGAGCCAGATAAACTTCCATCGGGCTTAATAGTCTCAAACGCACTCAGAGACAAGAACCAAAGAAGACTCACACACCTGCTACTCAGAGCCGTGAAACCCTTTTTAATGTGATTTTTTATAGAAATTACTTGGCTTGCATTACAATAGCTCATGATGGTTTAAACTAATGTGTATGTGAAGGATATGTCAGATTTCAATGACGCTATTTTTCAAAGTTCGTTCGTTTGTCCTCAAGTCACTACTGTAAATAAAAGTTAGCTATTATTTTTTAAAATAATATTTTTTATTATTTATTATTTTCATTGTTATTATTATTATTTTTATTTTTATTTTTTTCAATTATTGATATTTTTTATTTTTTGTTATTGTTTTTTTATTTATTATTCTTATTGTTTGATAGAATAGCATGCATTAAAATTGTTCGTTTTCGAAACAAATGTTTTATGTTTCATTTAATTCTTGCTTAGCATCAAAGTTTTGAAACTTATGAAGTATTATTCCGTTTAATGTTACTTATATAACCTTGAGGCCAAACTTTAAAAAAATAGATAAATGACAGGGAAATATTATTCAAAATAATTTCAAGTGATACAAAAAAAAACTTATGGATTTTTAAATAAAGATTTCTTGGAGGTCATGAAAACCAAGAAATTTTTGAATTAAAAACACAAGATCTCACTATAAATTGTTAAACTACTTATTCGCATATTGCCTGATTATGTTATTCATTGAAGTTGCTTGTGTGTACAGTGTAAGGAAGGGTACAATGGGGCTCAAAAAGCTTATGAAAAATGTTGCATAAGTCACAACACTCTAAATTTTTCAACTCAAAACTCAATTAAAATTACTTGCATGCGGTTTTTGTTGATCACGAAAAATTCTATAAATAGTTTGTTAGAGATTTGAAAGGGCGCTATTAAAAGTTTCCAAGTGGTTATTGCGTAAGATTTAATGTTTGGTAAGCGATCGGGTTATGTACTTTTTTTACACTTTTCACCACTCACGTTTAATAATTGCACAACAATAGTGCTCCTCATATGCATTTGATTCACAGTTCATGAGAGTGACATTGTTCAAATAAGATGTAGAAAATTATCCAATTTTTAAATGATAAACCATTTAATATTGACTAATGTTTGGCACTCATGTTTAAAATCGTTTTGTGAATGTTGATAAGAACCGATCATTTATTCTTAAGTTCGTCTTACTCGTTCTACTATTAAATACGTATTACACAAAGTTCCAAACTCCATATTTAACGATAATAAATCATTGGACTTTAACCATAAATCAATGCTTTTGAGAAGTTGAACGACAAGTGAAAGAAGACAGACTTGATGCCTAACCGATCTTTTCCTATCAAACCAGTCTCTAATATTATAAATTATTAATTAATCAAAATTAATTTGTGTTAAATATATTAATTTATACTTTGATTTATTATTTGATTTGTAATAATAGAGATTAATATATTTTTTAAATATTATTATTATATTATATTATTATTTTCTATAAATAAATCCGTGTTTTATAAATTATTCTATACAAATTTTCACCAAAAGTGATCTAAACGTTTCCAAAAAAAAATAAAATATATATAATACAAAAAGTTTTCACGCTTAAAATACTTTCACTCTCCTATCAAACTTCAATTATTGTCGGTTTCATAAAGCTAATAAAAGAGGAAAGGACAGAAAGCATAGCGTATTTTTAATGTCAAATCTCACGTTAGACACCTCCCACTGCTGTTTCATCTAAAGGAAGGGAAAACCTCGGTGCAATTAATACAGTGACATCCCTGCAATGACAGTTTCCGTTAAATATTTCCAGGGTTTGTGCCCTTATGAATTGTTTGTGCTGAGATGTTTTGGCATGGTTGGAGAATAGTTTTCTATCGATGCTTTTTCGTTAAATTAAATTTTCGGGTTAAAAGAATCAAAAAAACTTAATTTTTTTGTGGTAAATAATAAAGCTGTAAAGACAGAGATAAAAGTCATGACGGGTGCTATTGAAATGAACACATTAAACTTCTAGATCCTTATCTTACTTGTTTTATCGTTTCAATCTGACTCCATGTCCCTCCATAATCACTTTCCTCACGTTGGGAATCTTATCTCACAAACCAATGTTTACACTTTATGTAATACCTCATTAAAATGGAATTATATAAAGCACTTCAGTCGCTTTTGATTCAATCATAATATTAGGTTGTATTGAATTCTTGTCATTTCTGCACTTTTTATTACATACTACTAATTGGTGCGTCTAACGTTGAAGACTAGATTGTATGTTCTGTAAAGCATTATCGAGCTTAGAAGCACGCTTGCCCTCTAATGACGCCTTTACGTTAGCATGTCATCTTATGTCTTAGGATTAAGTCAAATCAATAATCAAATGGCAAGAACTCGATAGACTGGTTGCTTTTGTATTATTACATAGTGTGGTAGGTAATTACTAAGTTTAATGGGAGAATGTCCGATGCATTATTCCTAAAATAACAGGTTTGAATCATAAGCTATGAAAAGAATAAAAATGTACCTCAACTTTTTTTGTGATTAATAATACATTAAATATTAAATTGTGATAAAAAAAACCGACGTGATGACGTTTATTGTAATATTAGTGGCTTATCTAAGGTGTCTTGCGTTGTGTCTTATA
This sequence comes from Pterobdella sp. o SKG-2022, assembly GCA_964035795.1. Taxonomy (NCBI): domain Eukaryota; kingdom Metazoa; phylum Annelida; class Clitellata; order Hirudinida; family Piscicolidae; genus Pterobdella; species Pterobdella occidentalis. The sequence continues at coordinate 26,743,093 of OZ038321.1, forward strand.
TCACCTGTTCCAGCGTGGGTTTGCTGGGGTGAACGAAGAAACAACTCTCTTTGGCAGATGATATCATGAAGTGTTAATGAAGAATTAAAGAATTTAATTTTAAAAACTGAATAGTTTAATTCTAAAAATGTTAATTTTAAAAAATTTTTTATTACATAACCCTCAAAAAGAGATAATAATTCCAATATTATACCGTTTTTTTAAATAAAAATCTAGCTAAAATTTATTAATCTTATGATTATTTTAATAAAAAATAAATAATTCAATGGTTTATACTCTCTTTGTTGCTTCTTTGTGGCAAAGCAGGTTTATAGGTTCAATTAAAGAAAGTTTGAGTCCCGCTGGTAACTTTACGGCTCAGAATTAATAAATCCAAGCTGATTTCTCCAATTTCTTTATCATCTGTCTTTTTGCTCTAGTAATATTCTTTTATGGCTTTATGAAATTCTATACTAAGCCTTGGAACGGTATGAAGTTGAAGGGCTATTGTTTTATAGTGAGGAAATTACTTTAAGCTTTTTATAATGGCCGCTCAACTAATGATCTTTTTAAATCCATTACACTGTAAGCAGACTGCAAAATTAATTAACTTGTACATAAGCAACTTTCCTATATAAACATTAAACTTCATAACAATAAAAGTCACCAACAAGGAATATGCTTTAACAAAAGGTGCCTGAAGAGGTACGAAGATCGAACAATGACCAGTTACACTGGCAGATATGGTTATATGGAAATCAACACTCCCGCTGCTACCAAAACTTGGGGCTTTTATGTCTTAAAGAGCCGATATTGAGTTAATTTGAAAGTGACAATAGTTTATTGCAAGAATTTTGCATTATTTAGACAAGGACCTCTTTGAGTTTAAGTGTTATTCTTGATTTAAATTAAGTTAATATAAGGGTTTAATTAATTATTTAAATAAATTATCTTAAGTTTAAGCTCAAAATTTAAATAAATTTTTGACTGTACCGCTATGGTTAATGGGTATTATATGCAAACGATTTGAGTTTTTTTGACGAGTTGAGGTTCGATAAAGGTTTGAAGTTTTTAAAATTTTCATACACTTAAACAGAAATAAAAGCTCAAAAGCTAGAGTTCAACTATTTTTAAAATTTCGTTGATCTTTTGCTATGGCTTATATAAGTTTATATTTAAATATATATTTTTTCATCCAGTCTTTTTTTACATATTGATTCGACATTTGCGAAGAAAAACAATCAACCAGATGATGTGATCAAAAAATAACACTGCCAATAATATCTTTTTTAATGTATAATATCCCAGAATTTGTCCTAATCACTCATTTCTCATAAAGATCTATCAAAAAAGCTTAAATGGTACAAATTTGATATAAATAAGCTTTTCATAGATATTCACAAGATATATTCATATGTGCTTTATTATTGGTGATAAAATTTTGTGAAGTCTGAAAACCATTAAAATTAGTGTTTACGTTTTTATAATGACTAGAATTAAAGAGATGATGACTTTGCCTATTGAGGGAATTTTTTGAAATAACTTTTGATCAAAAGATTTTTTTTTAAAATAAATGAATTAACTGTTTTATTATCGGTTATTTGTTTGATAATTATGAAAAAAACTTGTGAAAATTTCCAAAAAAATATCAAAGGTAGGTAGCTGTATTGTGAAGATGGTGTGAAATCTTTTATATGCTTTTCTATGATAAATTTTTGACTTAAACAAATTCTAATTTATAGAAATTAATTCTGAAAAAGTTAAAAGTTCATTAACTTATTAAAATTTCGGTTAAAAAATTAATAATTAAAACTGAATACAAGTTTGTATCTCCACTTGATAATGAAAGCTCATCCTACGAAAAGCTTCGTGGATTAAAATAAACTCCTAAAAATGTTTTCATTTGAATATTTGATTCGGCTTCAAGAAGTGAAACATTATTATTCGGAAAAATAAAATAAATTCAGTTTATTTTATTTTCAAATAGAGCTACCAAAATATAACGGTTGAAAAGAATGCCAGATTGGCTAAAAATATTGATATTATTAATGATTATATGATGAGGTTTTTATGTTCAGTATGAATATCTATCATTATAACCCATAATCGTGTTATAACCAGCGTTGTTACGCAGTTTTGAAAGATTTGAGAGATATAAATAAGTTGAATCTTGATGACGTTCATTTTTGATTATAAAAGAATAATTTAAATTCTTATCGTTTATTTTTACACCATTCATGAAGTATATTTTTTTCATTGTTTTTTATTTTTCAATAAATTAATGATTTTTATCAAAGCAAAGGATTAAAAACTAAATACTGAACTCTGTTTTTTATATTTTTAATACAACAAGAAGTTTTTTGTTGAAAGTGAAACACTTGAAAGCAATTAAAAATGTATATATCAAATAAATTATTTTTATGTCTAGCACTGTTAGAAAGAGGGGTTTGAATAAAAGAGTTCCATGTAGATGGTCGTGCTGGGGCCATTGTTTCCTATACGGGCCTCTCTCGCCAACTCTCATTTCAAACTTATAGTTAAACCCTCAATAGAGAGTTTTTAATTTTTTGATTAACTATCTTTCTTTAATTATATAAAAACACATTTTAAAAGCCTTTAGCTTTGAAAGTCAGTATCGAGAATCTTCAAAATAAATAAGAACTCAAGTCCACGAAAAAATTCGATTTTAAATACCCCTTTCAATACTTGGTATGAACAATGAAGGTATAAAGATGGATAATAACATATAATTACATCGAATACATATGGCCACGCGTAGGTATGCTTCGAGAAGCAGGTGTTCTATAAGCGGGCCCGTTTAAATTGCTCTTCTCTCATTGGCTGTTCTCCTTATAGTTTAGTTCACTGGCATTTGAATAATGGGTTCCCAAAGTTTGTGCACAACTATGTGGCTATATTCGTATACATACATATACTGGTGTTCATCTGTTGATGTATAAAATATATAGTTATGTATATATATGTATTGAAATGTGAATAGGTGAAAGGATTTAAAAGGGACAGATTACGGGCTGAAATATACAGTTTAACCTGAGTCTACATATTTAAAGGTTCGAGATACATTATTTTTTTTAATAAAATTTTTTAAAATTAAAACGAGAAAAAAACTGAAGAGCAAATTGAATGACTTGATTTTTGGTCAAACTTAGTGTAAAAATTCGTAAAAATAGTTCAAAAACTTGGTGAAAAAGCTCAAACTTAAAGGTCTGTTTTTTTTTATTCATGTCACTTTTTTATCAAAAACATTCAAATCTCATCAACATTTCAATTTTCAGTGCTATGTCTTTTTAAATATCCCTATTGTTTTCAATAATCTATTTTACATTGAAAATGGGTTGGAAAGTTGACATTGGTACACTCATTCATTAAGATATGATAAAATTAATATTTTATAATTTAAGCTGAACTTTGGCAATAGTTTTGCTAATTTTCTGCTATCTGTTCATGTCACACTTACATAAGAAAATTGATTGAGAACAGTTTTTTACATAACGTTGTAATTCATTAAGGGAATTTTTTTTTGTTAGTATAAAACGAGCATCGATCTGTTTCATTCAGAAAGTTTTATGCATAATCTTGAGTTAAATTATTCATTTTAACCTCATTTTCATATAACTAATTTAATAAAAAATGCTCCATCTAGCTTTCCATTTTGAACCCATGATGTTCAACCAATTTTTTCGGCCATTCGAAAAAGAAACCTCTTCTTACAAAACCACAAACTTTCTCCCCTTCCATTACTTAACTTCTCGGCCTGCTCTCAAACTTCCGATCCCTTCCACACAGCCATGCAAAGCGTTGAAACCCACAATAAACACTTCAGTGCTTTCTCCACATTTTCAATTAGCACCTGTGCATGCTGGCCTCACAAAACGGAAGGCTTTGAGTGTCATCGATAGCAATGTGGCTGCCAAGAAAGAACGCAGAGGTGAGATCTTCTAGTTTTTTATTCAGTGGATTTTGTTATATTATTTATTCAGATGACTTTTTGTTTGAGTATATTTTGATTGATCTTGCCCACTTCACTGGGGGAGATTTAAAAAGTACGGCTGTTTTTTGGCGCTTATTTTTAAATTAAAAATGACGCATATTCTTAGACATCTCGCGTGCCGATTAAAAAGTGGAATTCACAACATCTTTCTTGCATACTAATACAGCCTGCTCACGCTATGCACCGTTTCCTATGCATTCATTTCGGGTTGTAGCTTTCATACACGCTACAACCTTGCAAAATAATTCACGATTAGTTTTTAATGTTTGTATATAATAATGTAGAAGAATGAAATTTTTTTCATATATTGGAATCTTTGGTAAATATCCGCATAGTTTGGGGCCACTTGTGCGATTTCATGGATGGCTGTCGTTATCGCTTGAGCAAATAAATGACACTTTGTAGACAATTTTTGGTTTTTGTTCAATAAAGTTCACACTAGGAACAAACTCGTTTTAAAAATCAAAAATGAGAGTAATAAAAATAAGTTAACTAGTCATTAAATGTAACAAGCGTACGAAACCCGAAATTTAAATCTTTCCCACACTTGAGTATTCAATCTCCCAGTCATAATGAGCATTATTGCATTTAAAATTAAAATAAAAAACTTACCAAAAATTAATCAAAATTTTAAATAAATAAAAATAAGAAGTAACAAAAAAATCGATTAAAAATGATAACAAAGTATTGAGCAAAAGTCACAGAAACATGCAAAAGTCTTAGAGACGAGGGACAGTCACTTTCCGTGAGAACGCACCTGCCTTGTCATATTCCTCCATTGTAAAAGACCCCATCATTTTATTGAGAATTGTTTTGAGCTTTTAACTTTCTATACCGAGTTCTCACAGTTAAGTTTGCTATTAAATTGCTACAGTATAAAGTCCTGTAAAGCTTATAGAATGTATAGATACGTATTATAAGTAAGCAAATGATCGATTATAGGCAGGTAGGTGGCTAAAGAAGTTGAAAGACAAGTGAGAGATCCTTTCTAAACACTTTCTCATGAAACTTTTTTGAGGCTCTTAAACCATTTCTAATCAAAAATTCTTGAGAAACTCAATTGTTTGTGAAAGTCAACATTTTGAACTAAATTAATCTATGTACATCACTCTTCTGCGAGAGTTCCACGTACATTCCAATGTTCTGATGCCCATTTAGGTGTCAAAAGCTGCACTACAGAAAACACCTCTGCTGCATAGCTCATATGTTTTATATGGATTTTTTTCTATTCGTTATGTTTTGAACGCATTGGGCTTGATAACACTTTGATCTCATTTGTTTCTTTTTCATTTTTATTGAGTTTAAATTCATGGTTCCTATAGTTTAAATTATTTTTGGGTTTTTTTGAAATAAAAAATTATCGGCCAGTCTTGTATATATTAGAAATATAAATATCGATAAAAAATAACTTAATACAAATAAATTGCAAAAAAATTAGCGAAAAGGGCTAATAATGCACAACACAAATCATCTGCAATGGTAATTAAAAAGAACTAATACGTATAAACCACTGGTATATACTGATAAACTTTTAAATGTTCAAATACTTGAATAAGCACAAAACAGCGTGATTTCGTTTGTGCTTAAATTAGCCACTAATTCTCAGTTAACTGTTTTAATCTGAATCTCTTTCGACGGTTTAACTTATGATCAATATATACAGTGTTGCAATGTAATTAAGCACGAGTTTGGAATCTCTCGATCTAAGGATATTAACTTATAAATATGCAATAATAAAAATAAAAATATTTTTTTTTATTTAATAAAATCTTGTATTGAATATGGCGTATTGGCATAGCTTTGTTAAGCGGTTTGCATCGTCAGGCCTCACGCAAGGTTTAAACCATTTTAAAATGACGCTTAATGTCCACATTGCTTATATTTTATAAATTAACGTTATTTTTAATCTTGGTTATGGAACTTTCATATTAAAAAATAAATACTGAAGTTATTTGTATTTTATTTCAATGAAATTATATATATTTGTATTTTTTAAATATTTTTAAAAAAGAAAAAGATATTATATCTAAAACTTATTCAGCAAAAAAGCAGGGATAGTGCGTTCTGAGTTTAAAAGCCGATAGTCTAACGAATATTGAAGGCATAACTCGGAGTTCTTATTGTTAGATATAAATCGTTTTCAGCTATTTCTGCCACCTGCCTTCAAACTCAACTGAATCTCATACATTTTATCTATATTTAATACAAAAACTGAGTTTACTAATGAGAAATAAGAAAGGCATGATATGGTAGAAAAGTATATTGTTATAAAGTTCTTCATAGCTGTTATTTTACTCTGATATATACTAATTTAGAAAAAGTGTACATAAATGAAAACGACATCAGTAAAAATGAAAATGGTAATAAAAACAATAATAATAATTATTATTATTATTTTTGTTGTTTAATATAGCAAAAATACAAAAGTATTTAGAGCTTACGAACTCCCGCGTTGGCAATGATTATAGAAAGTTATAGAACATATGCCTCGAAACAATGATAATAACTGACGGAATTAGCTATAACTTACGGTTAAGCTTAATTGCAGCGCCTAGAATTATTTATTTGAAAAGTTTAAAAAAAAGAAAAAAAAATTGATTATTTTTATGTATGTTAATATTCTTGATTATTATTTTATTTTTTATTTTTATTTTTATAACGCACTTCCAATGCAACCAAGCGAAGAAACCCATTATTTTAAACGTAGTCTCATGTCCGTCTTGTTTCTTCTCTTTGTATTTGTGGGTGTGACATTAGTTTAGTTAGTAAATTATAAACACCAAACGAAAAAACATGGATACTAAAGAAAAATAAAATACTATATCATTCACGATAAATTTATTTATTTATTTTATGCATACTTATAAATAAAAAACAAATTCAAAACCACAAAAAAAGATAAACGTTAAACAATTAAACAAACCATTACAGAATAAATACACAAAAGAGCATCACACACTGCAGCATGGTAGTATTTCAAGAAAGAATTTGTAAATGCTACTAAGTGATAAGAAACAATGCAACAACAACAAAACAGCACTGGGATATATGTATCTCAAACGAAGCCAATATAGAGAAAAATAATCGCTATAAAAATATATCTAAAACGAAACTTTTGTATGATAGTTGTATTATCTTTATATATATTCATAATAATTTCATAGATCTACTATATTTACATATTCTTTCAATACATAGGTATAAAAATTCTTATAATACGTATATAGAAACAACGGAGCTATCAAACACTGTTATATATGAATTTTGGCTTTAAATTGTAAATATATATATATATATATATATATAATTTAAAGCCAAAATTCATATATATAACAGTGTTTGATAGCTCTATATATGAATATATATGTATTTGTATTGAATAGTGAAACTTTTGCAAGCAGGGTTCGAATGGCACGCGTACAATGCACGATCCTTTGTGTTGACACTCGTGTGTGTGTGTGTGTGTGTGTGTGTGTGTGTGTGTGTGTGTGTGTGTGTGTGTGTGTGTGTGTGTGTGTGTGTGTGTGTGTGTGTGTGTGTGTGTGTGTGTGTGTGTGTGTGTGTGTGTGTGTGTGTGTGTGTGTGTGTGTGTGTGTGTGTGTGTGTGTGTGTGTTGTGTGTGTGTTTGTGTGTGTGTTTTTGAGTGTGTGCGTGTGCGTGAGTGTGTGTGAATCTTGAATATTTATTTGCTAATAATTATAAAATCAAATTCAAATAAATTTGCATTCATAAACTTTTTTTTGTATAAATTTAATTTTGAGAACATTCATTCAAAAAATGTAATCTCAAAAAATTATTCAAAACAAAAAAGATAATTAATCAAACAAAGAAAATTACATTTTTAAGACAGGAAGTATATAACTAGCGGGTATGAACCGCCTTAACTGTCACATGGGCCCTCCATATATCCTTCAATACATTCAAAATTCCCACGCAGACAATCATTATCAAGTTGACATATTTTTGGGAATTCATTTATTTGAGATTTTTTTTGTTTTTCACCTTAATTTCTTTTTTTAATTTCTGATGTGTTTTAATATTTTTCTTTCTATTTTTTTATATTTTAATTGCAAAGGTCGTATATAGATTATAATGCAACAACTCGATATGTATGTTGAATCTCTTCGCAGCACGCTTTTCCTGCCTGACATTAGGCATCTCATTGAGAGAATATTTCAAATTATCTTCAAATACATCAACTTCCGCTTCATATCAAATTATTTTTCAAAAATATATTTGAAATACAAAACAAAGTCTTTCTAAATATTGAAAATAACCCTTGCAAATGTCGAAGTTTTTTGAAGAAGACCCTAATTACATCAAAGCAAAAGAATAATCAAAAGCACGTTTTTCACGACCTTATAATTGCCTCACATCTCCAATTGATCTTTCTCACTTCGAATGCTGTCCAAACACACTGCACAAATACATGGTCTTGTGATCCTTTGAACTTTTCGTCTTGTTACACCGCGTGTGTTGTTCCATATTTATGTGAATTTCTGTTTTTTGGGTTTTTTTAATAAAAATTTCTACAGTTTTTCATAGTCTTTATAATAATATGTTTCTTTTTTATTTATAAAAATCTTTTTATGGGGATTTCAAAGAAGAAAATGAAAGGTTTGGAAACGTTATACTCTTGTAAGCCTATATGCTTGAGGCAGGAGAACTCAAACGGTCAACTAGCTACTCATCATTATTTCTGTAGATTTTTAAATATTAAAAAATACATTATTCTCATTGGTCCTTTTCTTCTATCAATTGCATAAGACACTCAAGTAAAGAAGCGAAGTAAAGCGAAATAAGTCTTGAAGAAAGCATTGAAAACTCTTTGTTCAAATGATTTTCTATTTAAATGCTTGTTAGACTTCGTTTGGAATTAATGAAACGATAAATTGAGATAACTGATACTCAATGTTGAGTCCAATAGATGTATTTTGTTGCACTGTGAGATGAATTTTGATTGAAATTACTAACGGCCATTTAGTTTATAAATTCAAGAAATTTTTATAGAGTACCAAAAAATGCAAAAAATTTTATTGAAAGCTTAGTTAATTTTCTACTTAAACTACACTGAACCCACGCCAAAATAAAACCTTTCATGATAACTTTTAATAAGTACAATTATAAAGTACAATCACAGAATAAATTAAGTAATTATATTCTTGGTGGGTCTAAGAAACTTCACAATGCAATGCACGAGTCTTCAAAGAGACCCGTGGAGATATTCTTTACGGGACTTTCTCATTAAAAAAGGCATTTTTATTCGATTTCCACATTATGTAATTAATTTCTTTGAATTTTTTTAGTGCTGTTTTGGAATATTTTGGGAATCGTGAAATCCTGCAAAAGATTATATATTAAGCAAGGTTCTTTATGATGCGTCTAATATCATAAAACCAAACAACTTCAATCCCTTAATAACATCTGCGTGTAAAATGTTCTTTTGATATGTCAAATATGATAACTGTCAAACTACATCATAATGCTATCATTCCAACATTATCACTTCTTCCATGATTATATTAACCTTTGAATAGTTATTTTAACTCTTTTTATTTAAATTATTTGTTAGCTTTATTTACTCAAGCTCTTTGATTCTTGAGTATAACAGCAAAACCGTGAAAGCAGATACCTGAGAATGGTCTGCGAACGGTGTATGCTTAACAAACAATCTTTATAATCTTTTGCACACTTCTTTGCCTTTAATCGCATTCTTTTAAACCTCACCTTAAGCTCTTTTTAAGCGCAATAGTCAGAAATGTGTTTTCGGATGGTTCTATATTCGATGACAGCTCTAAACTAAGGTAAAACCGAGCATGAACTGCATCGCATGCTTGCAAATATTTCTCTTCATTCTTATTCTATATGAATAGACTCAAATGGTTGTGAATAAACGCTCGAACTTTAATTATCGTCTTTCAAATTTAAGTATTTTTGCGTGAGGCTCATGTAGTTGATGACGCTTAAATGCCTTCAAATGCAGTCCAATTATATTCTTATTGTGCCATTATTGAGAACAGTTTTGATTACAGTTGAATTTTGACTAATCATTAAAATAATTCTGTCATATTTACAGATCATGGTACTGTGTTTGAAACAAGTGCCTTTCCGCTTATGCTCAATAAAGAAAACGACATGGAGGAGAATGCAAAACCATTAGACCTTGCTAAAAAAAAGTGTTTCGAAAAGTGTTCAAAAGGAAATTCTATAAAAACCGAGTCACCGAAAAAATCTATTTTTACATCGGTCGAAATGTTGGCTAAATCTTCCGTCAGCCAAGAAATCGTAGATAAACAACAAACAGAAACGAGTGTTGTGAAAAAAAAAAAATTCGAAATTTCAAGCAGTTTTAAAAGTGAAATCAGCACTATAGAGCTGGACAGAGATTTCAATAATAATGACATACACGTCCCTAACCTCAACTCCTCATCAGTGAGGTACGTAACAAAATCCCAGGCGAATAAAATTACGCTACCATCACCTGTTTCTCACTCTCCTAGTTTGCTCGATCTTGTCAAAAGCCCTCCATTTTACCAACAAAAAAATCTTTTCCAAAATCAATTGCAAAGCATGTCTCTTCAAACAAAAGCAGTCTTCCAGGAACCTCAGAAACAAAACTACTGCGATTCATTTAACAGACCAGCCATTCTAGAAACATCGATGAATGAAACTAACAAAAGTGTTTTACAAGGTGAGTCATATACTACATGCTTCATATACAGATAATTATATTATTTCAATGATCATTAACAGCTCAAATCGTTGAATCGACCATAGACAAAGCTTTCCAGTGCACTGTATGTGGCAAGTCCTTTCCCAAAGCGAGAGTGTTGAAACGTCATATGAAATGCCACAGTAATGTCAAACGATACAACTGCAATATATGTGGCAAAGGATTCAATGACACTTTTGACTTGAAAAGACATATCAGAACACATACCGGTACTTTCCACTTATTATAATTGATACTACTTATAATAATGATAAACATTATTTTTATTGGTTGATTTATCTTCATCCAAGGAGTAAAACCGTACAAATGTGGTCATTGTGACAAGGCTTTCACCCAACGATGTTCTCTCGAATCCCATGAAAGGAAGCTACATGGCATTGAAAATGGCTTTGCTTATAAGCAAAGAAGAGACAAAACGTATGTGTGTGAAGAGTGTGGCAATACAACTTACAGTCCAGAAGTGCATTACCAGCATTTAAAATTCTTCCATCCGGAGTCTCCAGCTCTCAAACGAACACATGATCGAAGACTTTTTAAATTCCCAACAAAGGTGAATCTGGACGAATCATTTTCTAATTTGAACCCAAGATCTTCAAGGAGCTGTTATGAGAATAGTGATACAAAGAGCTGTGAGAGCCCCATGATGTGTGCTGATGATAACAGCAGAACCAGCTTAGCCTCCATCTGAATGTGTGAATGTGACTATGTGTGAGTGATCTCCGACTGTGGCCTTGTGAACGACTTTTATGACTTTTGATGCATTTGAAAACTTTCGTTTCTTGTACTTGACTTAATTTTTTTGATAAAACTATTTTTTCGAATCAAACATTTTTTGATAGAACTATTTCTTCGAATCGTTCTTGTCATGCCTTACTATGAAACTATTGATATGGCATGAATTTAAAAAATAATTGAATGATTGTGAACTTACAAATCTTTTCATCGTGAACAACGTGACTCCTATTACTTTTGAAGTTACCTTTCAATCCTATTTTGACATTTGGATCTTTATTTGTCAATAACTTGTATATATTTTTATTTTTTATAATAAATATTATCTCATCTTTGGCATGTTGTGATGTTCAATAAAGCACATAATCAAGTGTTCAAACTGATCTTAAGATGCTCCTGTCTATGCTAACGCAGCAGTGAAATAAAAATATGTTATTGAGGTTTTTAAAACTAAAAGTTAGTGAAATAAAAGCTGAAATATTACCAGTAACAAAGAAAGCTTAATATAAAAACTGTCAAGTTATAACTTATTCAGGAGTTTATTTATTACATTAAATTGAGCATTTCCAAAATGAAGGAAAAAATTGAAATTATATAACCACTGAAACTTCAAAAAAATTTCTTTTTCACGTTTTAGGTATTGTTTAAAAATAAGACATGGATAATGTTGAAAAGTTAAAACTTGAAATAATAATTTGTCTTACAGCAAATAACCCACATTGTTTCAGTTTTCAAAAATTTATTGAAGCTTAAAAAATATCTCAAAATTCATTTATGCCACTCAGATCTGAATAATTTCCAAAATGATCGTTTGATTATTATTGTTGGTTTTTTTTAAGTTTGAGTACACTCTTTGTCCAAGGTTGTGGCCGAGAAAATACTTTTGAGAAGGGTTCTTGCGAGCTTTCTTGTAATGAGGGACTATGTGCTTGGGAGAACTATAAAAGTTTGGTTGAACCATAAAAGTTGGTTTTGTTCAAGTCATATAATGCCACATTTCAGCTCATTTACTGATTGATAAAAAATATTAGTGCTTTTTTTTCTTTGTTGAGAACTAAAGATCGCTGCTATTAAGGATGATATAACGTGTAATTAAGACATTCTGTTAAAAAAAATTGTTAAATTTTTTAACAGTTATATAATTTATGAATTTTTTTGTTTTAAAGAAATTGATATTATTTAACGTAAAAAACTAAATAGATTATTATCTCAGCATTTCAAAATCTTTTGCTAAGTTAAGTCCTAATGAAATGAAATTTTTAGATATTGAAAATTAAGTTTTTTTGAAAAAAATAACTTTAGTTGAATCAAATTTAAAAAAAAATTTTTTATTCAAATCAAGCGCTAAAATAGGAGATTTTAATTTTTTTGGTATCCAGCTTTATTTTTTACAAGAACCTTTGTGGCATTCTTTTGTTTTTCAGCATCACTGTAAGACGATGTTTGAAGACAATAATATGTTTTAGAATTGATTATTATGACACAAGTTTTATCAACAACTTCATTTTACAGTCATAGCTGGAGCGATAACCAGGTAGGGTTTTTGTTAATCTTTGCTTAATATGCATAAATAATAGTTTTTCAGAATATAGTAATGGATTAGATTACTTGGTAATAAATACATGAAAAGAAAAGTTGAACTTTTTGAGAATTATTTTGGTTAAAATATTTCATCAGTTTGGGAAACGCCGTAACAATTGGTTTGAAAAAATACGTCATTCTGAATATTTGAACAAAAAAAAATCTTCAATATTCCCTTCATTAATATACAGCAGACAACCAACTAATTTAAAGTAATATTTTCATTTATTTGACTTATTTAAACTAATTTAAATTCAACTTATACTCTCATTTACTTTTTACTGAAGCAAGTCACCAATTGATGTTGAAATCAAGTGTATGCTTGATAACACTGGTTCTACAAGCAGCAAAGAAGAAGCATCGAACAAAACCATTGAAAGCTGTACATCTTCTGAAACCACTCTGATTCACACTTTATCTAATCATTCAAAATATACTGAGATATCAAACACAGTAAAAAAATCTTCAAATTATTTATCTAAAAAGCCACAGCCCAAGCATAATAAAAGTCATTCTATTTTCCAAAGCCCATCTTCTAGCCCAAAACTTGACCATTCTTCAGCAGGCATTTCTGGTGAATATTTTAATAATGATAATAATAAAATTTCATATAGTGCCAAGGAAACAATTGAAACACATCATTATACATTTTATGCTTTAATCAAAAGCAATAATTAGTTTTTGTTACACAATAAAGATCTTAAAATTTTCTATATATACAGTATGAATAAATAAAACTGTAAATGAGCTTATTCAATATTCTATCAAATTATTTGCAGTTCCAACTTGGTGTGTAGATCTGTATACAGGCAGATACGTCATTGAAGGCACTGAGGTGACATCTATTGAACAAAATTAAACAACTTATTTTAAATCCTGTTTTTCAATGTAGCAAATGCTTTCTGGTTTTGTAGTAGTCAATAAATGATATTAATACTCCATGAAATGGTTTTTCAACTTTTATGATTTCAACAGCTGAAATAATAAATTTCAGGATCTGAGTGATAATGTTTTTTTATCCCGACACGAGAGGTTGGAAATAGCTGAGAAAAAGAGGAAGAAAAGGGATGAAAGGTTCTTAAAAGAGCATGAAAAACTATACAGACTTAAGCAGCTAAATAACCCTGTTGATGACAATCTTTCAGGTTTTTTTTTACCATTTTATTGATGCTTAACTATTTGTTTGAACAAATGTTTAATATAAGACAAGGGTATATAGTTATTGCTTGTTGACTATTCTGCTTTACATTTTTTAAGTCAGTCATTACAAATCCATTTTCGTTGATTTTATCATTCATTGTCTTGATATCAGTTCAAAAGAATGTATAAAAATATGTTTAATTTATACCCTTCATCAAATAATTTTTTAATGAAATTATTTTGAACCTTAAATACCATGAAACAGTGAGGTATATTGAAGTAGTTGAAAAAGAACCAAAATGTGCTTTTGGTAAAGTTATTCCAGATCTACCTCTGAGGTTTGTTGTGACTCAAAATTATTTTCATTAACTTTCTTGTTGAAGTTTTCAAAATCTAAAAAATTTATCAAACTATTTAGTTTTATATGATCTCAGTCAAAACATAATTATGGTATCAAGAAAAGTGTTTTATGGGGAATAAATGCTTTTTTTGTTATAATTTATGTGAAATCTGCGCTTTCGAAAACCTATCTGATTTTAAATATATGAACAATCACTATTGCAGAGATTTCAAATTGCCGTCAAGTTTTTTCACTCTAGCAAGACACGAACACTTGCGCAATTACAAGACCAACACTACTAACTCAAAAAAGAAAACTTCTTGAACTTTTATTAACACTACCAAATAATGTCCATATTTATACTATCCTAATTATTTTCGTATGAGTTTATCAGTGTAAATATTTTAAATAATAATGCTAAATCTCATTTACATTAATTTAACTCTCATCTTGTAACTTTCTTTTTCTACCAAGTTTTGAAACTACCTTTTTTTCTTCAACATCACACTGTTCTTTTTTATCTTTTTCATCCATCTTCTTAGCCTTCTGCTGGAGTGAAAAAATTGATTTTTATTAGAATAAAATGGAAAAAGCTGATTTGACGTTTTCATACATGAGAAGAAAGTGAGGCATGGAGTTTGGTGTGCTCTTTTGCTTTTGCCTCAAACACATGTTTTTGGGTTTGAAATTCCTCAGCCTTCAAAACGAGAAGGGTTTAATACATTAAGTATTTTTATGCAGCATCAATTATTAATGAAATAGTATGTAATGGAGAGATTACAATATCTGGCATCAGAGGGTCATCGGGGTTGGGTTCCTTAAGAAGCATTTGAATGCTGAGCAAGAGTGTTATTATGCTCATTGAAGGCTTCCAAGACCCCTGTTGTGTTTGAAGCCTCAATGAAACCTTATGGCTTGTGAGTGAAATTTAATTGGGATATGAATTAGTGAATAACTTAATGTATTGACAACACTGATGATTTGTTGGAACCAGGGCAAAAAGCTGCTGGGTATTTAATAATGAGTGTTAACTATGAAGTTAAAACATATAAATGTCAAACATGTTCATTATCTTTGAGAACATCTAAACATATTCTGCCAGCTTCATCAATGTTTGGATGGTAGATTGGAGTCTTGAAAGTGATTTGAGGTGGAGAAAAAGGATAACTTGAACAAATATTTTTGAAATTAAAATAATATTCTCACAATTTTGTAGTTACAATAATTTAAAAAAAAAAATTTTGGTTCAAACTACTCACTTATTCGGAATTTCTATTTCCAGCTTGAAAATTCCATTTTCATACGGTGTGTCTGCTAAAGAGCTTATTTCTGAAATTCATTATTCAAAAATTAAAATTGAGATTTAAAACAAGTTGAAGAAAGCAAGCAATTTAACCAGCATCTAAAATATTAATGTTGCTATCTGTTTGCTTTAATTTTATTCCTTGAGGAGGACTTTTTTCAAAGTTTTTAAATTCTTTTATTATTCTTGTTTTTCTAATATCAGGCATTTCCGATTTTTTTTCTCATTACTGAAAACCTGGTTGGCGCTAACGTTTTAAAAGTTATCACATCTAGAATTTATATCTCATTTCATTTTTGTCGTTGTTATGGTAAATGCTAAAAGCTTCAGTGGTCGAAACAATGCT